>JAYMSY010000127.1:0-15388 GCA_036897685.1 Monsonia emarginata | reverse complement strand
CACACTTAATTTTATACTCTCTTTCAAAAGAATTGACACATTTACAAATATATTTAATATTTTTTGTTTGTAGAAAAAACATGATTTTGTTATTTGTAATATATATGATACCAATTTTAGCCATAACATTGGAGATGAACATTAACTTCCAACTTCAAACATTTTATTAACTTGGTATATTATATATACTTAGCTATGATTAACCTAATAAGAGAATTGTGTTGCACTCAAGTTTTTGTCATTAACACTCTTTGCATTGTTACTAAATTTGTTAATTAATTGTTATTGTTAGTGATGCTTATCTTACATGTGTATTAAACAACAATACATAATGAATTGAAGTCAACAACACTAGACTTGTGTGTTTTAGCTTAAATGTACTGAAGTATCGTACGTAATTTTTGTTTTTGTAAAACATCGTCAATTAGTTATTACATAAATAACCAAAATTTTAGCATTATGAGCTGTATCGGCTTATAGATTGTTCTTTTCACTACCCTGACATTCAAAATTGTATTCATTAATCTACCATGAGAACTCACCTCCAAACAACAAAACTTGCATTATGTAAGTTTGAGAGTAGCATTTGAAAACCTTGGACAATACCCATTATTTGATGGTTTAATATTATTTTTGGTTACAAAAAGGTTGTAATAATGGGTTTGAACTCAATAAAATGTGTACTAAAGCTGTTGTTTGAACTTTTGGATCCATAAATATATATATTTCCTCTTCCAATGTTTGTGAATCTCAATTTTCTTCATGCCCTTATCTTCTTTTGCTTGTCTTTATTGAACTAGAGAAATTTAAAGAAGGAACCTATTTGTATTCTTGAATGTCAACTTGCTTATTTTTTTTATTTTTGTGTTATTTTTATGGTGGTTTCTAATCTCAAGTCCTCCAAAAGGTTGCAACCAAACATCCCATCTAGTCTTTTTTATGCCAAAATTTGATGCACAAAAGTGAAACACTTCATGCAAGCACACATGGGTTCAACTTTAGCTTAACCATGAGACCACAGTTGACATTGTGTCCCTAATTTTGTGGGAGTGGGACCCTCATTATTTGGTTATGTCAACTCCCTTAAAACATACATCTAGGTATATATATTTTTCACAAAAGAAAATAATAATAAATAAATAAGACAATCAACTCGGAAGAGAACACGCGTATATATCGTATATTTTCAAAAACGATCATTATGTATACTATTTTTCTATGATTTAAATTTGTAAGAGTGCCCACAATGGGGCAGTATACATGTGACTGTCCCACGTAAAAAAATAGGTGATATTAAAAACAGTAGTCCGTCCCACAATGGGACGCTGCTATTTGATGATTCTATATTGCAACTCGGCGAGCTGCAATTTTTTGCGTTAAAAAATGACATGAATCCACGATTGTTTTTGCCCATATTTGAATTGCAGATCACCGAGTTGCATTGCAACTCAACGAGCTGCATGACTATCAGTGCCAAAATGGTCTACCTTGCCGGCAGCTTGGTAGTGCAACCAACTGCCTACTGCCAAACCACAATGGCAGTTGCATTTGCAGCTCCATTATGGACAACCCAAGAAGTGTTTAGTTATTATTCTCTCCAACTGATATGAGATACCACATGTATACAACACCTAAGTGCATATAGGAACTTGACCGGCAACCGGGTAGATATGAACCTATCGCGAAACTTAGTCTGGTCTATTTTTGTGAACCTATACTTGATAAATTATCAGATCATGTGTCGATTTTTTCAAGTTGGAGTCCAAAATTGTCAACTCTGGACTAAGCAAACGCGCGATACACAAAAAAAAAAAAAACATGTGGTCTTATCGAACTTACTCGAAGTTCGATAACAGATTCAAAGTCAAATATTTAACAAATTGAACTCGAAAAAAAAAAAGAATATACGCTCTGAAGGAGTCAATTCCATGCCACTACTTTTGAGGGAACACCAAGCTGTGGTGATTGGGTCGGCAAAAGATACCCAGCACATACTTACAACAACTAAATCCTCCCATTTTGTTTCATTTTCCCAATATTTTACACACACAAGTGCGTTTCCAAATCAACTCTTACTAAAAAAGCTATACACTATAAGCTCATTTTTCCACAAAAATTATACTCACCTGCATAGATAAGATTCAAGAGGAAAATTATAAGCTCCCTCTTGGCCATTTGGCTTATAATTTAAAGATTATGGTTAACACGTCGACGACGATAACGATCACAAACTTAATAATTACATCCCGATTCTCAGTATCGGGATACAGTTTCGAAACACGAATACATCCCCAAATTTTTATTAACTGAGGCTAATCAAAATGATTTGAGCATCAAATTCTTACAACATAATTATAATCTCGAATACGGGTTGGAAAAAAATTAGCTGTACATAGGGAATTTATTTACACTCCATAAATTAATATAGGCTTCTTCTATATATATGCTCTAAGAGATTCTAGAGATAAAAACTAACTCTCTACTGATTTAATTTCAGCTACAAGCCCTCGCAGGTGTAATTTCTGTGTTATACCGCGTAAAGATCATATATAGATTGATCTTGTCGAACGACTCGTGTTGGATCTGAGGTACGTGTGCAAGATTGGATATATGAACTTTCGCGGTGCAGATATGACTGGGATGGGACACGCGTGTTCGGGAGGTCGACTCATTGCCTGATGGAACGGAGTTCCCATCTGCCCTCACCGTCGATGAGGTGCAACTCGATGGAGTGGAACGGTATGAGAGCAGGACGCTGAAACAAAAATCAAAGCAAGTGTGTGAAATCAGAAACGATGGATCGCAGCAAGGCTTCAATTTGACGGTAAGAAGACAGAATGTGCAAGTGTGACTTCAGCATATGTGTTCTCGAATCATCATTTTATAATTCAAACCATGATGACTACCGGCATTTCACAATAAGTCAAACATTTTATTTCGAGTTTTTTTTGGATAAAAATGGAAGATTTGTGAGGTTAGAGAATGTTTTTAACTAACTTATAAATTGATCAAACCAACTTATAAGTTTTGAAGTCCTCGTAAAAGTGTTTGGTAAATTCAAAAGGAAACTTATTATAAGCTGAGAAGAACCAGGAGAACTCAAATTCCCGTTCTCCAACTTGTAAATTTGTAATCCATAAAAATAATTGGTTTGACGAAGAAAAAGAAATTTATACCCCTACGAAAACAGCTTATAATTTTACTTGCTTATAAGTCAGTGTTAAGAAGCAAATCCAAACACCCTCTTATTGATTTTCCTCCCACATTCCCTCACATGCTCTTACATGTTCCACGCTCAAGCGTTTATAACTATACCAGGCATGTTACATTACTGCGAATTCCTACTTAATTTACTTCTAGAAAACGAAAACTGTGCGCTTATTTTGGAGTGTAAGTGTGAACTTATTGTAGAAGAAAGAAAGTAATTAGTACTTACTTGAGAGGATGTAACAACGGTGATTCCCAAGTCATTTGCAACCCTATAGAGGTGTTCTTCAACCTCAACACTTGTAGCGCTGTCAAGAAAATAAGTCGTAAGATATCAACAAACCGTGATGGCACTGGAAATCAATATACTCAAGAAAAATGTCTTCAGTCGCATACTTGGTACACTCGTCAAGGATGCCAAATTTAGGCTTGTGGAAGAACAAGCGTGCCTGTGAAAGGTTGACAAACAAATTTAGAGCTGTTTACATTCACGGTCAAACAAGTATGTACGGTGCTGCTACGGCACTCACCATGCCTAATCTCTGCTGTTCGCCAAGAGAAAGGACATCTTCCCATTTCAAATGAGCATCCCATCCGCCTTCTTCTCTCTCCAACAGATAAACCAACTTAACATGCTCGAGAATAGCTTTCAAACGCATGTCGAGAATGTTTCTTGCATCAGCAGATTTTTTACCTGTATTTGAAGTGGAATAACAATTCTCAAAACAAAATGGAAAGAAGAAATCCATTTCATCAGAATCGCACATCAAATATTGAAAAGAACGCAGTTCATAGAAAAGTCACAAGTTCTAAGTCATTTTTTTCCAAACAGTAGAAGACGCCCAAGAAACTACTGCATTCAAGACAGCACCGAGACAAAGCCAGAGACAAAGCCAAATGGACGTTTAGCAAACCAGATGAAAAATATTTCGAAAAATTGTATGAAGAATTGTAATGTGTTGTGAAAAAGAGAAATAAGGAAATTAAGATTGTGATATATAGAAGTTACCGTCTCCATGCAGCTTCAACATTCTCGTCTCTGCCTCCTCGCAAGAGAGAGGATATATAATTTGATCCCTTAGGGTTCCCAAACACGTATACGGACGCTGAGGAAAATAAAAGCCGCCAGAGCCTGATCCAGTCTCTTCACTGATAAGCTGTGGTGGTTTAGTGAGTCTTCCGCTTGCGATTGGCCAAAGATCTCTAAGAACTCTGAAGATAGAACTTTTCCCACTCCCGTTTGGACCTTAATAAATGCAAACTTGTCAGTATGAGCATGGATCAGATAATAGATCGAGTAATATGTTGCACTAACCAGTAACAAGAAGGCTTTTCCCAGGTACTACTTCGCACGTCAACTTTCGAGCCAGCATTTTCTGTCCCGGGGTAATGATATCCACATTAGAAAAGGAGATAGCATCTTCAGCGCCACCGTCACTCTGCTTTGATTGTAGCATGGAACTGGTCACAGGATCACCTGCATAGTCAACAACCACGTCAGCGTAAAAACTAACTTCGCAGTTCACACCACAAAGATTTTCTGCAAATTTCGTAATCTGCTCGCTCGTTTACTAATCTCTACTAGTGCAACTCATCTATACACAGCTGAAAGACGAAACTGCTTTAATTATGAACACAGATGTCAAAAGAGGCAGACACAGGGTAGCTCAACTTCCAAATTACTCGGCTCAAATATTTGGTCATGATATCTCATAAGTAATGATTATTTGCAAACTAAAAAGTTAAAATACTGAAGAGAATGAGCAAGTTGAAAATGTTATTTAATGTGAAACCCGCTAAAAGGAAAAGCGAAGACATATCAATATAGCAGATATACTTGAGGGAACAAAGAAACAAGTACCTGACTGAGAAGCATCCAGAAGCTCCTCAAGCTCAAATATTCGGTTGATACCACCAGAGAGCTCAACAAACTTTTTGTTCAGTTCGAGAATGTCACCAAAAGCCAAGAAGCTTTGAGATACTACTGATGCTAAGAACCGCAGCGCATGCGCTAGCTCACCTGAGTAAATGCCAAGTATGAGAGAGAGAGAGAGAGAGAGTGATATGCAGTATCACTTAAATTTACCTTGAGTGGAAATCGTGGCACGAGCTCCCTTGTGTTCCATGGCATACAACAAACTCAACCCCCAGGTCACGTTGTGTGGGAGTTGCTTCGTAATAAAATCATCCAATATTCCAAATACCCATTTCTTCTTCAGCAGTATCATAGAATGATCAAGAAGGTCCCTGAATCTTGAATCAATCATCTGCTCGATAGCAGAATAAATAAATCAATCAAGCAGACACCATTCAATACACTGTATTCAACATAGTCGAGTAGGATGTTTGATGTGAATTAATTTCCTTTCAAGGATCTGTATTAGAATTTAAGATTCTGGGAAATTTCATAGATTGACATAGAAAATAGGGTTTATATTTTAAGGATTAACAAAAAAGATTAGCCAAATTGATGTGCATAAATTCTTTTGACTACAAAAGACTTTGGGTCTGAATGTCTGATAGATTACAAATTCAAATTCATTAGACTTGCCAGATGATTCTCAGTGAAGTTCCTAGCTCTAACAAACAATATTCTTAACATAAATGTTGAACCAAATTGCAGCCGAATAAAACACATGCATATAGAGAATTGACGTGACTTACAGCCTTTTCTCGAGCACCACCCCCAAAGAAAGCAACAGATTCAGCATGAGTGCGTAGTCTTTCGTGCATAAACCTACAGTATGATGGTGAATAAATTCAGAAAGATGGAGATATATCAGCCTAAGCAATAGAGTAAGCAAGCCAGAAGCAATATGAAATCACCTAAATATTCCTTCTAGTTCTTGCTCTCGACTAGCCAAATCACCAAAATCAGGAGTCACAGCCCTCAGAAAACCCAGTCCCAGGAACATATAGGCATATAGTATGGCAACACCTCTCTGACCAGTCAACAACTTCATTCTCCAGGTGAACCTTGAGAAAAGAGGAACAACATTGAAAATTATCATAAGAGAACTGAAATCATGTGAAACTTGCCTCAGCACCTGAAATTATGAAAAACAGTGAGTACCACAGAATGTCAACAGATGGCTTGACCATTCCAGTGACCAGTCCGGACAAGTCAGTGGTCAACTTCTCCAGGTCATGTGTAATTCTCTGATCTGCATCAATACTTTGGCTTGACATGTTGAAAACCTACAAAAGATAATATTTACATGAGTTCAGCAACATAGAACTGGTTACCTTTCACAAATTTGGAAATATACAAATCTGATCCAATGATGATTTTGTTTTGAACTGAAAGGGGAACCCGAAGGGAAGACCTAGGAAGGGATTGAATAAGGATACAGAAAGCAGGAATAAAATCACTTGACGTACAGTTTGAATTGGTTACCTTATAAAATGCATTCTTTCTTAAATAATTCTTCAGTAAGTGTTGAGTCAAACGAATTCTCCATCCAAGTGCCAGCCTGCCAGTTAAGTGCCTGTAGCACAGGTTTATTTCATAACTTTATCGCATGGTTCTCAAACGAATACAAAGTTCACGACATGGAGTTTCAATAGGACAAAGATTACAGACTTTCTTATTCTATGGGGATTCATCAATTCATGCATCATCAAAACTCTATGAGCAATAACCAACCCTACCATATTCACTTGGGTAGAATATTACTCTCCAACTAAAACAACCATCATGTTTAACAAAACACAAGCTATGGAAAGTAAATAATGCAGTGACATGAATAAGCAAAAGTATAACGACAGTCTATTTTCCTCCTAGTTTTCTTTCTCACTTGGTAAAACGTCACTTTTAAAAAGAATTTAAGTTCAGGAGAGGAGTAACATTTACTAACAAACATACATGACATCATAGTCCAACCAAAGTATGAGGATAAAATATTTGAGAATCCATCACTTTTTCACCTCTCATAAAACAGCAATTTACAGAATGAGCAACACATGGAACGAGTTCATAGAAAGCAAATTTTACTGTACACTACAGTACCTCAAAGAAGGTGCAATGAAAGAAGATGCAGCACTTTGGAGAACACTAACGCCAATCAACCTAAGAAAGGCGGCTTTATCTTGCTCCAGAACATACTTCACAGTAGTTCCTGCAACAATTTATGAAATTAGTACTAGTAATATGATACTCTTAAATTACCAAATACATAGAGAAGAAAAGGCATTCCATCAACCATTTAATGAGGCAATCCGATCTGAGATCCATGTTCTTGATACAACAAGAAAAGCAACCGCGAGAAGTTGTGCCCCTTGTTTATCAAGCATTGTTGGAACCTGTAAATCAAGCAGTTAAGGGATCAAGAAAAGCATTTCAAACTCCATGGTTATTCGGACAACTATTTGACTTCCCTCTCCCTTCTCCTACAATCACGTGCTTGTAATCATCACTAAATCAGCATATCATGCTCAACAGTCGCAGACTGTTTTCTATCTTCTTTTATTTCCAGCAATGGGCTCAGTTAAGACGGTCAACTCATCAGCTTTATTTCTTTGGACTTACACTTCTTACACTAGTTAAAAGAGGGTGAATATTCCAGCACTTGCAAGTTAATGGACCAAATTGACAAGCACACCTTAATTCAAGACTGCAAAATGTAAATTCCCCATCTTTTTTCTTTTACAATAACCTGATTATATACCTATAGAACATCATCAAAGTTTTTTCCAACACCAAAATACTATAGACTAACTTGAGGTGCATCCCACAGCATTAGCACAAATCAAATAAGAATGGACCCACCCCAAAACTTTCCCATTCGCGGTCGACATAAGCACAAAAGCCATTAGAATCAAGAAAGTTACTAATTATCATATAAACATAACAGACATCTAGCATGCAAAAAGGTATAGGACCTCAAGGTGTCACGGACATACTCGCAATTACACTTAAGGATAGATGCATCAAACAAAGCAAACACTATACAGTGTTAACAGAATAAGTGATCCATCCACTAAAATGAGACTTACCAGTACTTTAAACATGGCAGCTACTCTAAATGGCAACATTCTTGGAGTTGCTTGAAGTTGAGGAATGATGGGCAAGGGTTCATCTTGATCCATAAAGGGAGAGGTTGCTATTACTTCAGAAATGTATGACTGTGCCTTCGAATTTGAAAATGTAGAGTCCTGGATAAAACGAGCCATAAGTTCTCTACCAAGAAAAGATCTGATAAAACAAAGATGACACTAGAACTAACAAAACTTGAAAACTTCCCAACCTTTCTAGTCAAGGAAAATGCTCGCTGAACAGCCATAGCATCACTTTTGCGATCATTCTCGGAAGGCATGATCCTATTAAGTTTGTCCTGTTCTTGCAAATCCTCCCTGGAGTTGCATAAAATCATATAAAAAATACTTGTTCAATAACAACAATAATATATTGTAGAACAATAAACGTTAAAATCCAACCTTTTGTAATGAACAGTCCATCCCCCTTCACCATCCAGTGACAAAACTACATCATGAAACGCAACAAGTGCTGGACGATGTGATATAGTTATGCATGATGTTCCCATTGCTCGAACTTTAGCACAAAACCGTTCCTCCATATCAGTTGTCACAGCACTTGTACACTCATCGAGAATTGCAAACTTAGGCTTATGATAGAAAAGTCTTGCCATCCCTAATCTTTGTTGCTCTCCAAGAGAGAGTTCGTCACCCCAGTTTATCTCTTTCTCAGGTGGGTAGCGATCTAACAGATACTCAAGGTCAACCTAGAAGAAAGTTGAAAGTTAATCATCACAAGCCACGTCAGGTTCAGTGGGTGATAAACACTCTGGAAAATTGAGAATCTAATTTAACAGGGATGAGAGGAATGTCTACATTTTTCAACAGCTCCACCATTCCACTGTGTGTGAGTGGTTCGGTCTCTTCAGCAGCAGTAAGAGGATAAATTAACTGATCACGCAATGTTCCTACAGTCATATATAGTCTTTGTGGTACATAAAAAAATCTCTTTATTAAGATCAGAACCAACCCCTGGTTTCATAATATGGCCAGATACAAGCGGCCAAAGGCCTCCAAGAATTCGGAAAAGTGAGCTCTTCCCACTTCCATTTGGTCCTTCAAGATAAATACATAAACAAGTTTCACTAGTCAGATTCACATGCATAGCCCGCGTTCGAAAGTATGTTTGTGACACCAGTTGTACTCAAACAACATTTGCTTCTACTTAATAGTGAAATGTAATAAAGAAATATACAAAACTAGGGCACATAATCAATGGCCATTGTTAAGCTAGTACACTAAAAACAAAGAAATTAACAATTGGCGCTTGCTAGGTTTTAGAAGAATGACTTCATGTGAATTTAAAAAACACAAAGAGGAAATGGTTATCAGAAATACAGTACATAAAAGCAGATCACTACTCAAAGGAGAAGAAAACAAAAGGCAAATTATTTAAGGAGGAAAAAATGGCAACAGATTAAGACCATGGTTATACCTGTAATCAAAAGATTAGAACCTGATTCAACCCTAAGTATCAAATCCTCCACTAAGATATTGCCAGTGGGGGTTACAACCTGAGAGACAGTTATATAAGAGCATTGAATATGTGGAAGAATACTAAGACAGGGTACATAGTCAATCAGTTTACCTTGTCACCATCGAACTCAATGTAGTTAGCTTCACTCACGTAGTTCATACTTCCAACTCTTTGCAGAGATGACTTATCATCAACTGCACTTAGATCTCTCGATATGACCATCAACTCATGAATACGATCAGCATAACCACTGCAAGTGAATAAATAAAAAATGTGTCATGACCCCAAAACTCATACAAAAAATGCTTACAAATAACATTGCAAGTGAATAAAAAAAATGTGTCATGACCCTAAAACTCATACAAAAATTACTTACAACTTTATGATTAAGTTCACATCCAATTGGTATGACTCCATATGTTTCCCTTTTATTATGTCAAAGTACATTTATTTAGTTATCTAGGGGAAGAAAAACAAACTTAACGACACTGCATATACTTTTCTTTTCCTCCCTTTTTTTTCTCAATGAGAGTTTGCCTCTCCCATGATAGTATTAAATCACTGTGTGCAATAAATGCAATGAACTGTGTTCACAAAAATAAGTTACCAGCTACTAACAAATGAGCAAAGCTATACCACAAAATTGTTTCACTCACTTGGAAAACATCACAAGTAATATATCTCAAATTACCTGAGACGACTAAGCCGTCTTGAACTTATAGAAAGAGTTCCCAGAGATTGATATAATGTTATTATGACACTAGTATGATATCTCAGATTGCTTAACATCTCTGCCCGCCCTAAAATTGAAGTGTCAGGTTTCAGATTGCCGGCAAAGAAGGGCTCAATAATCAGAATAACTGCAACTGTAGCACCAAGATACTTCAGTAAAAAATCTTGAATCATGCCAAACCACCAGTGCTCATGAAGGACAACACTCATGTGCTTAACAAGAGTTTTAAACTTCTTCTGAATATGGTTTTCTTCTCGGGTTTCACCACCATAAAATGCTATACTTTCCGCATTGGTCCTCAACCTTGAATGAAGCTGCCGATACTCTCCTTCAAGTTGTTGTTCTTTGGACATTAATTTCCCAAAGGCAGGAGAAAAGTTTCGAATCATGGTCCCAGCTCCCAATACATAGGCCTGAAGAGCAACACTACATGTTGGATTGGCAAAATACTAACTTTGAAAGTAGTTAAATATGTATGAATTACTTTTAGACAAGAACATATGAATAAAAATTACCATAAACTAGAATAGTAATTCATTTAAATGAGAAACTCACCAAAATCCACAAAACATACTTCGGGCTAGCATAAGAACACAGTCGCCATGTGTAGAGCAGACCATCAGTGACAGCTGTTAGATCATCCTGTACAAGTTCACTTAACTCCGAACAGAATCTTGGTACATCACTCGCAATTCGCTGTTCAGGATTAGTTATTCGGCCATCAACGTGTGATATTTTGTAGTATGCCATATTCTGAAATTCAAACAAAGAATGGTCACAGGAAAATACTAAGCTCAGTTACAAAATCTGACTGAAGTACCAAAACTTCTAGAGAGAGTAATTAGATTTCAGGACACAATATGAAAGGCAAGGTTGTGAAGAACGATTTGTCAAGGCAGATGCATGCAAAAAGACTGGAATGTAAGCGAGAGTGCGAGTTATAGAGAACGAAAAACAGTAGTGGACGAAGTAAGATGAGCTAATCTTCAGAACCATATCATTAGATCTAATATGTGTACTAGTTTCTAAGCCAGAGTGATGATAATAATAACTACCTCAAAATAATGTGTATGGAAGCGTTTTGTCAATATTTTCCTGAACCGCAGACTTAAGGCTCCTGCTATATATTTTGAAGTAGAATGGATAGTTGACATAAGAAAACACAACAGAATGTTTTCAGAAATCAGCCTAAAAAATAATGGTACACGTCGAAGAAAAGCTGCACGGAAAAGGAATCCTTGCACTTTTGCTAATCTATTGCTCAAAGCAGTTCGACAAACCTGCAAGAAACAAGAAAGACTACCAAAGTTACTTACACGGTGGTTTGAAATCATACTACACATAGCATGAAAAAAAGTCCCATAGCATGGAAGATGCTTACCGCTATAAGAATCATAGATAAAAGGTCCCTTGCACCCATTTGGCCCATCTCAGATAGAAGAACCCGTGCTAGGATTTGGAGTGACTTCAACCCTCCTTTCTTTTGAGTACCTTTCCTTACTTTCTTATCATTTAAGCTCAACTTGTCAGCCTTTTCTTTATTAGCATCATCAACCCCATTGTAATGGCCAAAAGAATCAGGCTTTCTACAGCTAATTCGTGATTGCATATATGCAGCAGTTCCACCGGCAACTAAGATACCAGTGGCCAACAGTAATGTTTTCCTGTTGGACAATTACAAGTGTAGGTCCATGAACATAAAGAAAGGAAGAAGGGGTAGCGCAAAAAACATTAATAGTAAGATAGAACAGGGATAGAGAATGGAATGGCATATGAAATTAAAACATTAACATAACAGAGAGAGATTTGTTTTGCACGCATATTTCAGGCTCATAATCAATTATAAAGCATGACATCTTCAAGAAGGACAAGCTTTTATCAATTGCAATATATTCATACAAGAACATTTTTTTCAATAAACCAATGAAAAGTTCATTCCACACTAACTAAAAACTCATAGGATATATATATATATATATATATGTTTATGATGCTATATATACATGACCAGACACACTTTCAGCTGCATAACATGATATATAACTATCTATTCACTGGTTACCAACAAAGCAAGTCAATCGAAATTTTAAGCTCCCTGATATAGATATTGGATTCATACGAGGATGTACTGGTCCTACTGTGGTAATATGCTCAGTGAAGTTTGCATAATGCTTAGATAAGATATTAAGAAACACTAATATAGGACGTGTACTACTGATCCACCCTTTGTTTCAGATAATTGTTTGGTGAGTTATAGTTTGAAAGTCTAAGAATCAGACATGAACCGATATTTTACTGTTCGTTGTTTGGTTGGTTGGTTCACACTTGGGCACACTTCTTCTTTTTTAGAGTATGGCACACTTCTACTATACTGGACTAGGAGCAAGAGAACATTTGAACACTCCATAAAGCACCCCAGTGTCAATAAATCAATTCACAGTGCAGAATATAATGCTACATTTATGCAAGGAATAGGCTTTCGTGTCAAGAAGACATCAACACAAATTAAGTGAAAGACAAGTAAACAGCTTATCGGTACTGGTAGTCATTATCATGAATGATTATGACTTGTGAGTAGAAAAAGAGCATTCTGATTGATACCTCCTTGAAGCCAGAAGACTTCGACCATGCTCAGTTAGCTGCAATAGTTGAGAAGGCATGGTTTTATACTCGCTGTCCCCCAAGATATTAAAAAATAAAAGCAGCCACTAGGAAAGCTCTGTTTTGTCTTCCAAAGAGAAAATTCTGTTACACACATAATGTGATTGTTAAGTATAATTACACAGAGATGCAAATGTTTAGCAGAATATAGAAAGATAACTCAGAGGACCAATGATCCCATAAAACCCACACAAGTAACCTGAACCAAGAAAGCAGATGTTAACTCAAGAGGAATATCTTTTAATAGGAAAGAAAATAAGAGAATACTAATTTAAGATATCAGGATATAATTAATTCAGAATTTACAATTTGCATATATGAAAGTAAAACTATTGACAACTAAAAAGTACGAAAGGATGGTAATTTAATCATTAATATAGAGGGCCTTGAAGTATCCCTTATTGAAAGTGTGGAGTTTGAGAAATCATAAACAAGTTGAGCTCCACCTAGGCTCTATGTTGGAGTAAAATTACAGCGGTTGAACTTTAGATTTAAACTAAAATTGTAGTTAGGAAAATAAGTTAACGTGAAAATATTGTTGAGAAAGGCTTATGTTTCTATCTATTCTTAAATTTGGATATCTAGTACAAGGTGAATTTTACTATTTTTAACATTTTAGTTAATTAGACATAGTACAACAGCACAATTTCTTGGGTTGCCTGGTTTGTACTTTCCTCCTCCACTCCATCCTATTCAAAGTTATCTCTTTCTTTAACCCAAGCGCTCCTATGTCTTTTCTTACTGCTCCTTTCCATATTAACTTAAGTCTACCCTTACCAATATAACTTTCCTTTCATTACACAAAACCCTTGCATCAGAGAGCTCTTACAGCTAAATCATAAAAAGAATACCAGAAAAATATACTTTTGCATAAAGTACAAGCTAAGACTTCGACAATTATATATACAAGAAATTTGTTGAACATACAAGACTGAGTAACAGCCTTGTCATTTTCTCAATCTGTTTCTCAAAGTATTACAAACCTTTCGACAGCCAGTAATGTTAACCATGCTCCATCTTACGCAGACGTTTGAGAGACTACATATTTCCCGGAAACTAAAAATTCAATGCAGTAACCTCTAACCAGCAAAAACGTGTTGCATACAATAACAATAGCCCTTGGCAGTGATCAGAAATAACAATCTGCAGCATCAATTGACTGCTTTGAATCATTTCAATGATACACTAGACATGCCAAAAAGAAATCAAACAAACAATCATAGAATATGAGAGCATAAAAAATGTGTAAGAAATATGCCAAGACCAAGAATCCCAAAGCTCAATTTTTTTTTCCCGTAATTTCTTAGTTTTGATCTTTTACAAATCACAATTTTTTTACTCCGGAATTTCCATAATCAGGTTACAAGGGGAAGCTACAAAATGCACAGTGACCTCAACAACACTACAAGTCTGAAAATTTGATAAAGCTGTTGCTTATAGGATCTTCATAGGATATTAAGGAGCAAAGTGAAGTGGATTTGGATCAATTGTTCTCATACCAAACTCACTCACACTATGCGCAGAACCACATAAAGCTTCCTCTACAGTGAAGATTCTTCCTAGTTACCCCATGGAGTTCCAATTACACAAAATCAAGTTTCTTGTGCAAGATACCAGTATCCGAAACTGAGTGGATTGAAAAAAACGATCAAGAAATCAATGCACTAACTATATATACAATTCAATTGAAGAGAAAAGCAAATTCATTTGCTTTGATCACAAAAATCAATACCGGTAAGTAAACACAACAACGCACCAGCATACAAATCCGAATATTGATTACATTAGATTCAAATTCATCCAGATTAACCATCAATTCCAATCAAATCCACTGACAACTCGCTGTTTGGTGAGAGAGAAAACCAGAAGGAAACGGAAGGAAAATAAGAAGAGGAAGCTTACATGCTCGTCGGTGGAGTGTTCCGCCAGCTGCCGGAGAAGAGAACGACGACGGAGCTGCGGAGGTTTTGTCCGGCAATAGTGACTGCGTGCAGCGATCTGAGGGTTTGGGAGATGATGGAGGCTACGGGCGTGAATACAAAGCACGGGCAGGGGCAATTTCGGAATAAAAAATCAGCAGCGAGAGGAGAGAGAGAGAGAGAGAGAGATTTTCTGTAATGTGATGATGAGACTGAAAGGAGATGACGCAGACGAATTAATTTGACGGTAATTTAAATTTCTTTTTTAAATAATATTAAATCTTTTTTGGATAATTATAATATTATTATAAAAGGAATTTTTGTTGTTATTTTGTTTCAAAAAAAAAACCAAAGTTG
>JAYMSY010000126.1:0-15406 GCA_036897685.1 Monsonia emarginata | reverse complement strand
GTACACAACGTAAATTTAGAGTTTTCCTAAATATATAGTTAGCTTGATTTGTCATAATCATTTAATTTCAACCTCGCAATTGGATTGTTTTACGAATCATGAAAATATTTGTCGGGGTTACTGATTGTCACAAGATCAATTCAACTAAAAAATCAAGCTAATAGTTAAAAGTTCCTTAATTATTTTATTTTCTAACACGCCCTCTCACGTACAAAGGCGTTTGGTTACATGCTCTGTTACCATGCTAGAAGAACAACTCAACTAAAAATTCAAATTAATAGTTGAATATTTCTTAATGATTTTATTCTCTAACGTTTACATATATGTTAGGGTTGGAGCAACGATAGGGTACCATCATGCAACCATAGAGTGACCATGGATGCAAAAGAAACAAGGTACACATTAGCCCTATTTTCTTTCGCCAACGGGACGGTGGAGCCGCCGGAGGAGATGGTGGACGACGAATATCCCTTGAAATATAGGCCGTTTACTAATGTTGGGTTGCTCGATTACTATGCTACCGATGAAGGTCGCAAAAAAAGACCTGCAATTAAATTCTACTGCGGCATATAATCGATACAACATGTTTAATTTCTTATGTAATATCATGGGTACCATGTTGTTTGGCTTCTATTGTTTGTTGACTATGTTGTTGTCTATGTGAGTGTTGTATTGTTCCACTTGTGTGAATACAACCAATTTGAGATTCAATCATCTTGTGATCAAACAAGTAAATGTGTGCTTCTCAATATGTAATTCAAACCTTTAAGGATGTGTTTGCACAAAGACTTGAAAAACTAGTTAGAATTCAAGAGTTACAAGAAGTTGAAAATTAGTTGTTTTTTAACGAGTGGATGCTCGAGTTTTAGCACGGTCAATTCACTGCAACAAGGGTTTTTTTGTGACGGCCAAAAGCCGTCACCTATGACCAAATCCATCACTAATGTCAAAATAAGTAGTCATCAATACCTTTGTCACTAATAATCATCTTTTGGCGACAAACTCAATAAATCATCACAAATAACAATATTATTGGCGACGTTGTGACGGCTTTTAAAGTTATCGCGAATAAGAATAATTGCATAGGTTTTTATACTTCGATTGAAGTTATTCACTCGTAAGTGATGGTCAAATGAAGCATTGTCATTTTCCTTGATGAAGCATTCATAGCACATATTTTTTTTTTATCATACAACAATATATGACCAAACAATTCTTTACCCTACATCACCAAATCTTATTTGGTCAAACGATTAAAAGTTTAAGCTCAATACAGAAGACTCGGATTCAAACCTGATTAATTTCTTAAATAATATTTGTGATATTTGTGTAATTGACGATCAAGCGCACTCAATACTACTCATGGTTTCTGAAGGATTTGCTCCTGGTTGTGAAACCCATCAGGAAAAAAAAACTACTCATTATCTTCCTCAATCATTCTTGTACAAGAACAATATTGCTTTTACTTGAACTAGAATATGGTGAACAAAACTCAAAATTTCCATGATTAATCTCTGTGATGAAATATATTTTGTCGATTTGTAATGGTACAGCTCATTATTCAATTGCATCCACATAGAGTACAAATTAGTACTCAGAACAAATATTTGATTTATCAATAATGACCCATATAAGTTCACAAAGATTAATTAAATTAATGATTTAATTCCCCTACATGAGTCTGGCTAATAATTTCATCAAAAGGACAGACCTGCCAACCATGATGGGTATGGAAAGCAAATATAAATAAAACAATTTAGAATCACCTTAAAATATTCAAAACACAGTGCAAAATAGATATTAATTAATACTAACAAATGCACACTATACATGTACTCAAAATTATTATATATATAATCTGAGGTCATTATCAACTATCAAGAGAAGATAATATAGAGAATAATAGAAGATCCAACAAAGGTCTTCTTCTATCAAAATTAAAAAAAAAACTAAAAAAAAAAACAAAGGTCTTCTTCATGGTGATGTATTAGAATATTTGTCGGCTGGGCCTTAATAATTATGTCCCTTACTTTAAATTAATCACTCCCGTACAACACTCTTAATCATAAAATTTTTTTTTAAAAAAAACACTCTTAATCATGTACATTTCATCTGCTTATTTATATATTGATTCAATAATATTACTTATTTGTTAAGATAATGTACGAAAATAGAGTAGTTTATAAGTATATATGCATTTGTTAAGATGAGCTGACATAAAAATTTGATTTCTTACGTGTTTTAATTTAGTTCAGATAATCAAAACGTTCTCTCACAACTATTAGATTGTAGGTTCGAATTATGTTGAAAACGATTTTATTGATGAGAATT
This sequence comes from Monsonia emarginata, assembly GCA_036897685.1. Taxonomy (NCBI): domain Eukaryota; kingdom Viridiplantae; phylum Streptophyta; class Magnoliopsida; order Geraniales; family Geraniaceae; genus Monsonia; species Monsonia emarginata. The sequence continues at coordinate 13,075 of JAYMSY010000126.1, read as the reverse complement.
ATTTTCGATTATGAAACCTATATAAAAAAATTTGACAGTAAATGATAGTCAACTCTAACGAGAACTATGAATTTTATTTCGACAAAATTGTGAAAAAAGATCAAACATAATGAGGACTCTTATTTTTGTTTCGTCCTAGGGCCCTCAAAATGTGAAGACCGCCTTGAGTGTAAATGTTCACGAATGAAAATTTATATAATGAGATGTATTAGTTAATTTTGGAACTGTAAGTCAACTGTGATTCGTAATTTTCTTTTAAAAATGATATAAAATTACAAATTACTACCGTAGTAGATCTATGAATAAGTGAGGGAGTTATATGACACTCCACAACTTTTGAAAAATTAAGATTTAGTATTAGTAAAATAATTTTTATACATTATTTTCTCACAAATTTTGTTACTGACCCAAAATTAGTCTAATTGAACAAGACCCTTTAAAACAAAATAAGAATTACACAAATAATACTTTTTCTTAGAGAAATAATAGTATTCACACTTATATAATAGCATGCATGGTCAGGTAGATAATGTATCTTTTTAATAATTTATTTTGGAAAGAATTACACAAAAAAATGCTTAATTGAGAGAAATAATAGTATTCACACTTACAATATGCACGGTTGTGTTCTACTTTGAATTAATTGATCAAAGCGCTTATTTTACGACCAATAATTTATGAGTTCTGTTTATAAAATTGTATTTACCCCTCAAAGGGTTTTTCTATACTGCACACAAATCTTATCCATTCTTTTTTTTTATTTAATTTTTATAAAAGGGGAAAAAGCGCAGGGGTGGGCTTAAAACGACTGAAGCCAATCAGCCACAATCGTTTTGACACCTGTCACGATCCTGTGAGCTTCTCCGACCTCCACCTTCTTCGCAGCCTCAAATAAAAATCCCAATTTCTTTTTTCTATTTTATGACAAATCCAGAAGAAATTATAGTGGCTCAGATTGCTCCTCACATCACCAACTGTAGCTTCTGGTATTTTAGTTCTTTACTGAAATTCTTCTCGCTTCTTTACCTCAGTCCTCCATTTTTTTTTGCCTAGATTGAGAAAAAAATAGTTCAATTTCTGGAATTTTCCGATCAAAACTTGGTTCAGATTCGGATCCGCCGTTGTTAGTAACCATGTCGTCGTCGTCGGCGGCGCCTGGTGGCTGAGCTAGGCTGCTTCGTGTTTGTGATCACAGACTTGAGACTTTCATTTCAAATTTTGATTTCAATTTTCAATTCCAGTCGATGCGTAAAGATATGCTGTTCTGCTCCTCCGTGGCTCTCTCTGAAGGTACTTACTTGCAATTTTAGGGCTTTCTTGCTCTTCCTACCTGTTTGGGAGCTCAGAAAATTTTATTATTGAATTTCTTTTTGAAGCTGTGATTGATTTAATTTGTTCTCTGAGCAACCAAAAAGGGGAAGAGTTGAGGAATAGATTATATATGTGTTTGATGCGTTGCTGTTTGATTGTTGAGTGGGTGGGTGAATATATTGAACTGGTTGTGGATTACTGATTAAAGTTTCTCTCTACGTTTCTAAAGGTTTTGGCGTCTTCGCGTTCGTTTTGGTGAGGATTCTGAATAAGGAAATTTTCTATTAATTGTTTCGGATTCAGAGAAAGTCGTCAATCTCTCTCTGTTGCTGGTGGATTCTGAAAAGTTTTCAAAGCAATATTTATCTGATTTAAGTTTTTTTTTGTTCCATTTCAATTTGATATATGTCCGTGCAAAATTGGTGAATGTGAATTTGGAATGTTTGTTTATGTTGGCCTAAACAGAAACGGATCTCTATCGATTCTTGTTGTTTCTCTGTGTCTTTTGCAGTAGTAGTGTTGCCTTCTCAGGTCTTCTTGAGGACAATCACAACGGCTTTACAGGACATAGCTTTGGATTTGTTGAGGGATGAACGAAGGGCTGTTTCTTATCCGTTGCTTGTCAGGGAGGATTTGAAGCAGCGCTCAGCTGCCTAGGATCCGGTTATGGACACTTACTTTTCTGGAGGAGAAGACCTGGTTATTAAAGTATGGTTACAAGCTCTGTTTTCGTTAATAGTTACAATACCTTTTGTTTTAGAATTGAAGTAATTAACTTAAATGTACTGTATTATTGTTCATGAAGACGAGGAAGCCTTATACAATTACAAAACAACGTGAGCGATGGACCGAGGAGGAGCATAATAGGTTCCTGGAGGCCTTGAAGCTCTATGGGCGAGCATGGCAGCGCATTGAAGGTTACAATTCTATGCATCTCTTATCTGGATTTTCTTTATTCCGATCATTTTTTTCCTTATGCGTACATATCAATTTCTTTTGGGTTGAGAAGTATTAAAATTTATTTCACATGACATGGACTTTACCTTTTAGGTTTCTTGAATATCAGTATTTCCTACTAGTAGGAATGACATGAAATGCTGATCTTATATAACTATTTCTTAATTGGAGAATTGCTTCTTCTTCTCTTGCCTTTTGTCCTTCGATTGGCGCCCTGCAGAACATATAGGAACAAAGACTGCTGTGCAGATCAGAAGTCATGCACAAAAGTTCTTTTCAAAGGTCGATCGGTACCTTCTGAACTGCACTATTTATTCACTAGTAATATATCCAGTTATATCTTGAAAACATATTAATCTCAATCTTGATGTGCAGGTATTTTCTAAATATAGTTAATAGCTTTCTTTAACATATTATGTTTCCATATTCTTTTCATTTTTATTCTCTTATTTGGTTGGGTTGGAAAATTGAAATATTTTATTTCCTGCATGATTAGGGGGTAATGAATGCCCATGTTTGGTTTTAGAGCTCCACTTTATTCCTTCTGTGCAAGTGAGCATATATAAACTTGCTGCCTTATCAGTTATTGTAATATTCTATTTAGAGCTCTTGCAGATGTTTGCATATGTTATATTGTGCTTGTTCTGCTTGCCTGCATCGATGCATACTGATGTGGATCTGTTTTTCGAAGTGCTCATTTTGTCTGTCTCAGAAAAGTACAGTCATAAACTGTTTTTCTTACAACTGAAATCGTACAGTCTGAAGTCACAAATTCATCATTTTTGTTTAATTCGGTTGTGTTTCCTGAAATCCAATTATAGTAGGCTTACTATAAATATGATGTCCTGCCAAGTACTCCAATAAAGAGTAATTTGATGGAAAGGATTTCATTTAAATGGTTATAGAAGGATGGTTTAGATGAAGAATATGCTAAACTAAAACAATTTTTTGCAACTATAGCTATATAGCCAGATCTGTTATTTGGTTGTTTACCAACGTATCATTATTCTATAACATTTAAAAAAGTATGGATAGTTCTTGAGTGTATTTGAAAGCTTATGCTACCATATCCTTCTAGTTTGTTATATTGTTTCAAATACAGGCGAGTATGAAAACCTCCATCCTATCAACAGTCATTTATTAACCTCTTTGTTAATGAATGTGCTTTTCAAGTGTCCAATACTTTTTTTCCACTTGTTTCAAAACTATAACTCTATGGCATTCCATATAATGACAAGATCTTGTTTGTGTTAGAAATTTGATTTCATATGCTTAACATGAAATAATATTTGACTGCTGAAACTAAGCACTGGGGGATTGGTGATAAAATTCCTTCAAAACTTATGACTTATGAGTTTTGGTCGTAATATCTTTCTTTCAAGTACAAGGTACAATGATATGAGCATTTTATAATTGTCTTCAACCCTTTTTTCTTACAGAAGTCTTAACTCTTAACACAGACATATAGCAGTTTTTATTTTTCTCTGGAGATATTTGGTTAGACAGTAGTGGACTAGTTAAAATATCTATAACTTATGTGGAGTTTCAAAGGTAGATGAGTAAAATGATAAACTTTTAAAGCAAGGTAGGAATTAATGTAATGATTCCACATTCTAATAAAATGGGGGGTTGGTTTGGCTAAGCATTGAAGCTAACTGCTTAGCCAGACCAGCCCCCCTTTTTTTATTTAGTTGAATGGTGCAATACGTTCTGCTATTACTTTTTTTTTGTTCATTTAAACATTGATCCATTGCAGTTTTCAACTGAAGACATGTTAATATCTTCATTTCAACCTAAGTAATTTGTTGAATTGTTCAAGTTGAAGAAAAAGTATGTAAAAGAAGAAGATTATTCATATTGGTGGTTACTAGAGGGCTTCATCTACAAATATATATATATATATAAAGTACTTCAATGAGAATATGTGATGTACTGAATTTGAAAAACAATTGAAGTCTATTTCTTGTTTTGACTGTAAAAGATATACCCCAGGTTTTCTGTATCAACTATTCCTCATTCATTATATTGTTGTCAGTGTCACTCTATCATTCTATTCATATCCGTATACAAAATAGCCTTAGTCCATTTGTAAAACTTGTAACCATGTAGGACATCCCTCAATAACCTGTCATAATGAGAGCTAGCTAAGGGACTACTTAATTGTTGCCACAAGCAATTTTTTCACCAAAGTGTTCACTTTTCTCCTTTTCAAATGCATTCTTCATTCCTTAATTTTCTTATGTTCACCAGTTGGATTTGAAAAACTATCTATTGTATATTATGCCCCATCAAATTGTTCTTTGGTATTGAGGAAAACCATTTTCAACGTCTCGTTGTTACAATGGAAAAATATTTTTCTGAATCATACTGCTGCTTGCATGTTTTGCACTTTCTGTTGTATCATTTTTGCTTATGGTGAAAACAGTGCTATGGTATTTTCATGCTTTGTTCGCTATGAGCCTCTTTTAAAGTCATGAAATAAGGCATCATGCACATTTTTCACTGAAAAATAATTAACTGAGAAATATGTTTGAATTACAAATTAAGAGGGGTGTTTAATATATGTTTTCTAATATTTTAAGTCTACTTGGTCTATTGCTGCAATTATTAGCAATGTGGAATGCATCTGAAATGGAGCAAAGATAATTCTTGCAAGCGAAAACTGTGGCAGTTGTAAAACAGTTGTTTAGAACATTTATGTCTTGCTCTGGGCTATTGATTCATTCATAATGTATTAGCTGTTTCATTTGACAGTTACAGCCGGTTGTCCCATGAACTCAACATGTATGGGCATTTGTATCATATGAGTGATGGAATAAAAGTGAGACTCAGGTCAGGTGGTGGTAGTAGCTCGTAGAGCTTTTGACCGATGTGCTTTCATGAAACCCTTCCTACCTGCAATGAATAAATCAGAAGACCATCAGTATCAATAGGAAACTGAACTCCTTTGTGCTATGAGCCTATGAGTGTCTGAGTACCCATCAGATTAGCAGGGGTATTTAGAGGACTGTTGCCTGCATATCTGTTCTTAGTTTCGCAGTTTGTTAAATTATCTATCTATAGAAGGTTCATGGTCTGCAATGTGAATGCTTGATAGATGTTCTTTAAAATTTAGTAGAAATGAATTCTTACTTAGAAGCTAGTTACGAACCAGATGGGAGTTAGATGTCTGCAGTTAGATTAGCCATTTTTTATAAGCAAAATTACAATTTTGATTTCAGTATGTTATGCATTAAGCATGTGATTACCAAGTTCAGAATGCTGAATGATTTCATATTGGTATAGATCCCTTTTTTTGTGAGTTTTGGGATATTGACTTGCTTTTTGGCTGGGCTGGAGATGGAAGTTGTCAGAGGGGGTATCCTGGTTTTTGAAAAAAACTAGATGATGGCATTAATCTTTGGTGCTCAACGATTGAGGAATGGTTTGAAATAAATTTAGCCTTCTTAGTTTTCTATTCTAAGTCAAATAAGTTGATGTTCATATTTATAATTTTTTTTTAAAGTTTGATGTTCATATGTGTGAATTGCTGAAATGAAAACTTGTTGGTGCATAATAACTTTTGATTGATAAGTAAATTAATTGCTATAGACAAAAGATTAGTATGCTATGTGCCGATTTGGGTTGCAATACAGGCTCTAACCCTTACATGACATAAGCTTAAAAATGGGACAGTTATATATTTCTACATGTATTTCATTTTCCATATCACCTGCTATGCCTTTATTCCGTACATTGGGTTCTTTTGGGCTATGCATAAAATCACATCAAATGATTCATCTAATTCTTTACAGAACCCTGTAAAATAGAAATGTTCATTTTTTTTGGTTGAGCGAAAAAGAGCTTGCTTTTTTTGTTGAGTAATTGTTGTTGTTGTTTTGCTTCTTCTTCTTCTTTGGAAAGGATTTCCTGAGATTTCATATTAATTGAGGATATTAAAAATGTTCTCTCTTTCAGTTGGAGAAGGAAGCTCTTGTTAAAGGTGTTCCAATAGGACAAGCTCTTGACATAGACATCCCTCCTCCTCGCCCTAAGAGGAAACCAAGCAATCCTTACCCTCGAAAGACTGGTGTAGGTACTCCTACATCTCAGGTTGGAGTAAAGAATGGAACACTGTTGACATCAGCTTCTTCTTTGCACTTTAAACACGGATTGGACTTGGAGAAAGAACCACTTCCTGAGGTGAATGTCTCCTCTTCGTTCTCATCCATTGTTTTTGTTGTTGGACCACTTTCCTCCCTTTTCCCGGTTTTGTAATAGTTCTTTTTGTTCCTTGTTTGCCAGAAATCTACTGGAGATGATAAGGCATCAAATGCAAAGGAACACCAGGAAGACAACTGCTCAGAAGTCCTTCCCCTTCTACAAGAAGCTAATTGTTCCTCAGTGTCTTCACCAAACAAAAGCTCTGTACCTACACCCGAGACCCTCAGAAATTCATGCAAGTTTAGGGAGTTTGTGCCTTCGTTGAGAGAAGTAACCAATCAGGATGAAACGAATGAATCATTTGTCCGAAATGACTTCAAAGGTAATCAGAAGTTGGATAAATCTGCTGAGAGTCAGAAAGTTCAGTATAATGGAACTAGTAAAGTTTCAAGTTTGGATAATCACAATGAGATATTGGTTGAAGGCAACAAGTCGAACGATTCGAATAATGCATTGTCTAAAGATGAGATGCAAGCTGCTCAGAGTTACCCAAGGCATGTCCCTGTGCATGTTTTAGATGGGAGCCTAGGAACTTGTTCTCTAACTTCTGATATGTCACATAGTAGGGATACCATATTTCACCCGATGGGAAATGTTCTTGGACACCCTAACCCGTTTACAAACCCAGCTGCATCCGGAACTACTGAGCCTCAAAACAACTCACCAAGATCTTCTATTCACCAATCATTTCCCAGTTTTCACCCTCCTTTCACTCCATTTTGCCCCAACCAAGAAGACTACCAATCCCTTTTTCACGTTTCCTCTGCATTTTCAAGTCTTATCGTATCCACTCTGCTACAGAACCCTGCAGCACATGCTGCTGCAAGCTTTGCAGCTACATTTTGGCCTCATGGAACTGCCAGACATTCACCTGCATGCACCCAGGGAGGTTCTCAATCTAGGCATATTAACCACTCTCCAGATATGGCAGGGATTGGTGCCGCCACCCTGGCAGCCGGAACAGCAATGGGGGCGGCCCATGGATTGCTGCCAATGTGTGCTCCTCTTAGCACACCCTTCACCTGCACTCCCGCATCAACAGCTCCGGTTCAGTCCATGGATGTTGATCAAGTTGAAGTAGCCAAGACAGAGAAAAGAGAGGATATTATTCAAAATCCACCTTTGCAAGATCAGCATCTTGACCCACAATGCTCCGAAGCTCTGCAAGCTCAGCTCTCAACTCCTGAATCCCCAACTGGATCATCATCAGATTCTGAGGAGAGTGGAGGTCCAAAACAAAGTGCCGTATCAAAGGGCCCTGATGATGAGAAGGCTGCAGTTGTAAATGAGGTGCAGGATTCAGACAAGTTAAAGACCAGAAAGCCAGTTGACCGTTCCTCATGTGGTTCCAACACCCCCTCAAGCAGTGATGTAGAGACAGACGCCCTCGAGAAACAAGAGAAAGTGAATGAAGAACCAAAAGACGCTGATGCAAATCACTTGAATGCTGATTTTATGAACCGACGCAGTAGAACTGTTACCAACATGAATGATTCTTGGAAGGAGGTGTCTGAAGAGGTAGTTGGACATACTTAATCATGACTGGTTATCTTGCATTCTGCTTTCAGTTTTTCTAATCTTATTCATGTATCTCAGGGTCGGCTGGCCTTCCGAGCACTATTCAGTAGGCAGGTGTTGCCACAAAGCTTTTCTCCACCAAATGATCCGGAGAATAAGGAACATCAGAATAATCCCGGAGAAGAAAATCATACTGCAGAAGAGAAAAATGAAGGGGAGACAAACAACGAAGAGAAAAACAGTGATGCAACACTTTTAGATCTCAACAGCAGGACATGCGGTTCTCTTTCTGACCATCAAGAAGGTGAGAAAACAGTGTCATCAGTAGGCAACGAGAATGCGGAAGAGGGACTCTTGACAATAGGACTCGGACATTCAAAGTTCAAAACTCGTCGAACAGGATTCAAACCCTACAAAAGGTGTTCAGTTGAGGCCGCCAGGGAGAATAGAGTGCAAGACGCCACCAGCCAAGGTGAGGAGAAAGGCCCGAAGAGGATACGCCTGGATGGGGAGGCTTCAATCTGACATTTGAAATTACATGCAATCAAACAAAGGAAACCTTTTTGGTTGCATGTAGTTTCCAAGTTTTCCCCTTATCTATTCTATTTCTGTCTAGTTTCAAGACTCTTCAGATCACGAAACTTGTCGTGTAGGTGTGTGTACTATATTTATCTACATTTGCGTATATATTTTCTTGAACTCACCAACTGCAATTTAAGAACTTCCTTGAGACATTCAGACCAGATTCATAAAGCATTGAAGGGCATTAGTCTGTCCTCATTTCTCCAAAGGTATGTGCTTTTTACATCTTAAATTATGCTGAAGATTTGCTTAGCTGAAGCCTATAGACTTGTAGGATTGTGCTCGTGGCTTGATTGCAGAGTCCGTTTGATCTCTTCATCTTACTGCCCTTTTTAGAAGCATTATACCTTGTTTCCTTGCACGTCCGCTACATGACTAGGCATTGTTATGGTTCCCGTCAGTTTATGCTTGAAATGCTCCGTCTGTGATTTGCATGCATGCGGTTCTGTTTCTCATGTGAAATTGTTGATGCCATTGTTCACTTTTTGAACTGCTTCTAACCCTTATTTGAGCAATTGAAGCTCAAATGAGAACTTTGTTTGCCATGAATATTCATTTCAGTTGATTGAAATGAAAATTCTTAGCTGCACACTGTGGAGCTGGGAATCTCAAAGGCATTGTGGTCATGTGTTCAGGTCCTGGTCTTCAAAGATCAACTTTTCCTCTTGCTTCAACTAGACTTGACGTGTCTATGCAAGAGTTGCAATGCCATGTTCTTAGAAGCCAGCAGATAATGCTAGTATTTGAATAACTAAATTGCGGGCATTTTTGTTCGTCTGTAATAGTCACTCGGTAAAAGTTTCAATTTAGTACCTGAAGTCCGAAATTGATTTTGTTCGATATGTGTTTGGTTTCATTTTAGTACTTGAAATATGCATTTGGTTCCAATTTACTTGAAAGACTAAATTGAAACATGACACGTTTTAGGGACGAAATTGGAACAAAATGACAGTGTCTCGGAACAAAACATGTTCGACACACACTAGTGCCCCTTCCCCTAATCATATGTATTTGTGCATAATAGAACACTAGGAAGCTAGGAAATATACATGTACAGTGAATATAAGAGCATGTACAATGGGAGATGACAATGACAATTTTAAATTCGCATCAGATCTACCATTGTGGGTAGTGATGTGAAATGCGATGTCAATGACCACGATGCAGATTTTGCATCTGCATTGACATCGCCAACTCGCCGAGAGGATAGGTCCTTTCAGCGAGAGGACACTTGTTTTTTACTTTTTGGCTGAATTTCAAGCAAGAGAACATTTTTTATATAAAAAATGGTCCTATCAGAGAGGTTATGTTCGCATAGTCATTTTGAGCTCCATCACTATACGAACTCTATTCCAAATGCGTGACTCACATTTTGCATTTGACACCTCAAATTGGCATCTCTTCCATTGTACATGCTCTAAGAGTGGAAGGAACCAAAAAAATGAAAATGCAACAGAGAAAAGACTGCCTACAAAACAGGAAACTTCAAGTCATTTATATTTACAATCTGTAAGAAAACAATGGGAAAGATATCTGACTTTCATATTTACAATATCAGTCATCTTCTACATCCAAAATCATAACAGTATCCACACTAGTTGTTGATCCAAGTTTCTTCCTCAACGGATCATCATTAAACACAAGGTCCTGTGTAGCTGTACAATAGTTTTGCATAGATGCTATGTATGCCAAAACATACATGCACTTATTGTAGGCACTGTCTTCCTGATCGGCACGAGGGCTTCGAGTGATGAGAGTAGCTGTACAAAACGGTTATATTTACATTGTAATGTAGTTAACGCCGAGCCTTATCAGACTGCAATGGTGGAAGGAGTTCATGAGAGTGGAGGGATCAATGGCAAAGATGTAGCGTCTCCAACAATGAGTGAAACTAGAATCATTGCTTTTTAGACGAGAAGCCACACAGAAGCAGCAGCAAGCTCCTTTGATCCTTGGGTCCGGGCGATTTCTGAACCAACAACTGAACAATCAGCCAGCTCATCTGAATGCACTTCAGCTGTTATGTTATGGTCATTCTTCTCCTCTGCAGCATCGACAAGAACGTATTCCATCTCAATGGACTCCATTGACTCGGTGACTGAATGTATCAGCAAGTGGAGGACCAAGTAAGAAACTTCAACTTCAAAGTTCAAACAGAAAATATAACTAGAGCTTACATCAAAACACACTACGGTACACACCTTTTGGATGATCAGATGAGCATATGTCAGCAATAGCAGGTCTCTCCCGTGTATCAGGTGCAGTATTTGGCATCAAACCATCAACAGTTTTGCTGTTAGATGTGCTACTACAATCTTTCCCGTGCAGTGTTATGTTTTCATGTACACATGACTGTGCTTTTAGGAACTCGTGGTTGAAGAATTCCTTGAATGTCAAACGCTCGCCTGAAATTGAATATCAGTATGTTAGTCTTAACTCTTAATCCGCGAGTCATAGACATAAACAATCTGCATGAAAATATGAAACCATCTGGTATACGTGGGTTTTGACGTAAAAGGCTTCGGCAAAGATCAGTGCAATCTGGATGTAGTTCCTTTGAGACACCCTGTGGAAACCGTAGCTCAGTGGATTCCAAAATGTTCTGGAAAAGCTGCATCGAGCAAGTAACCATATTGAGAACAAGATATAACTGAAACTTTACAACTTCCACATTGATATGGTAAAAGCAAAACCTGATATGGGCTGTTGCCGTTAAATGGCGGCTCTCCTGTTACCAACTGAAACAAAATCGCTCCAACGCTCCATAAGTCAGCCTGCAAACGCCACAGAGTTTAGTAGACAGCTTAATAAACACAGAATGCCTCAAATTTCAAAATGTACGACCAGTGTGACGAAAATGTTAAGTCGCGTAACCTTAGCATCATACTGATGGTTCTGGATGATTTCTGGAGCCATGTATAACGGTGACCCACAAACAGTGTCGGCCCACTCTTCGGATGTAAGGTACCTGCCATGTAAGGAGATAGACCCAGGACAAGAACAAATCTTTATTTTGAGAAATGACTTCTTATATGTTATATTCATTATATGTACCTAATTGACAAGTATATATATATCATTGACAATGACATGAGCTGTGATCAACTTCAGAAACCACTCTTTATCAATACATAAGCCAATCTAATATAACCCTATAGTCCGTTTTAAAATTATAAGTTTCTCTCATGAAATTATTACCTTCCAAACAACTTACCTCGCAAAACCAAAATCCCCTATCTTCAACAACAGAGTTCCCTCACTACCCGACAGGAGCAAGTTCTGTGAGTTGAAGCCGAAAGAATCAAGAGTAACAAGAAACCAATAACAGTACTTCAGCAACCAAGTAGCCATCACAAAAATGAATATTCACCATCAAATAACATAAAGGCTACTTGCATTCCCAACAAAGAGTTACAGTTCATAATGATCTGACATGAGGGTATAGATTAAGGAAATTTGATCTATTCACGGACACAACCCCTATTACCTGCGGTTTTAAGTCCCGATGAATAATACGTTTCTCTTGAAGAACTTGCAATCCTTGAGCTGTATTATAAGAGAGACAGGACAATCATACAAATTGAAATGATGAAATTGAGCATTTAAACATATGAAAGTTGTGAACTTTGCACAACCATGAGCATTAAAAGCCAATTGAATAAGCATTCAAATAATGAGACTAAGCAAAAATGAGTGAAAAGTGAAAATACCCAATTGGGTCATGAAGTGCCTAGCCAAATGCTCCGGAACCTTGCCATGGCCGCGAATGTAAGCACCAAGGTCACCTCCTTCACAATACTCCAACACAAGAAAAATCCTATCTGCAGACTACAAAACCCACATAAATTAAATCCCCCAAAACATCAAATCAATAAATTGAAACCCAAATTAAAAGGAAACATTATGGGCAGAGAGCAGATTAAGAGACCTCGATGACTTCGAAGAGTCTAATGATATTTGGGTGATCAATGGAGCTGAGAATGGAAATCTCGTTGACCAAATTGTCATTGACTTTGGGGCTGAGGAGTTGCCTGTCAATCTCCTTGACAGCGACCACCGCGCCGGAGTTGCGGTGGTGGGACCGCCACACGACGGCGAAGGAACCGTGCCCGATTCTGGGGCCCAGAAAGTAGTCACCCACCAGGCGGGTGTGGTCGTCTCTGGGATCCATCAGTGGACCAAATTTTGTGGATGGTTTCAGTTTTCGTGGAATTCCATTTTTTGTGTTTCTGTCTGTGAGAGGGCGCTGTGAGTTTAAGGTTGGGTAGCAAGTTTTAAGGAAGCAACATGGTTGTTGTTGCAGAGATTGAGACGGAGGGGATGCGATGCGAGATGGTTTTTTTGACCATTAATGTTGTTGCTTGCTGCTGCTAGTGAATGAATGTGTGTAGGATACGTTTGTTTGCAACGACGCCGCTTAAGGGAATGTCCATTATCCAATGGCAGCGCCAAGGATTTTTTTTTTTAAAAAAATAAATAAAGGAAGAGCCACTTTTTTTTTTTG
>JAYMSY010000125.1:0-15436 GCA_036897685.1 Monsonia emarginata | reverse complement strand
ATTTCTGAATTATAATCTGCTGATTAAAATCTGTTTTTGCAATTACCAAACACTTAATTGAAAATTTTTCTGATTAAAATCTGGCTTGACCAAATTATAATCTAATCCAAACACCCTCTTACTATTCTAGGACATATAGAAAGTTTCGCATTTGGGCTCTGGCTAAATTTTACGTTCATCGCAAGTGTCTTGTAGCTAAAGGCCCAATAAACAATCAGTTCAGAAGAAAAGCCCGTTAAAATTCAAACGCGGGCTCGATATTATCCAATTACAGAGTACTATTTTTTGAAAAATTGGAGCGAACGTTCAATTTTACAAGGATCCGAAATTGGGATTAGTCGAATCACTGGTTCACGACGCAGTGGAGACGATTCGTCGAATCGAATCCACTGTAAATTCACCGAGAAACCTGCAATTTCCCACTCCATCTTCTTCGTCAACCTCGGTGAGATCTTGGATCTGACACTGATTTCGTATCTGCATTTTCTACTTCTGTACCGACATTTGAAATTGATCTATTTTGAAGCATTTTTTTTCCTTTCAATTTTCCCGCGAACCAAACAGAGGGGTTATGCGCAGATATGGAGCTCTAAGCTCTTACGTTACTCTGAATTTGTTGTTTTCAGGCGGATACGGAAGCAAATGTCGCTGATGAAGAGAACGAGATCGATCTGGATGCGTTGTTGGAAACGTCTGCTGATGAACTCGTGAAGCTCTTCGCTGACAGTGCTCGCAGAACGTAACAACACACTACTTGAATCTCCGTTTCGATTCTCGTTTTGCTTCGCAGTTTGATCAAATTTTGACAGATCTGAGTGTGGATTTGCTGTTGTGCCTGTTTGTTTGATGCTATGTCTCAGCGTGGTTTGAAGATGAAGCCAATGACTGTAAATCATGAAGCTGCGCAAAGGCTGTAAGTGATTTTTTTGTTGATTTTGTTTGAAATTGATGATCATGGTAAGTTTAACTAAGTCAAATTGCTCAAGTATGGTGTCATTTTGACTACATTTCCTGTTCTGGATTCTCTGTGTAATTGGTGAACTTAATTGTTTCTTCTACAGTGTTTGGTTGCATAATCAGACTACGCTTCAAGTACTTTTGTTACGTATGATGGACACATTTGAGTTCTTTGTTCATTTGGTTTCAATGGTGCTAGAACTTCAATCAATTATTGTATTACTTTATTGTAATGAATAGGATGGTGCTACATTTGAGGCTGCTTTGGATTGGTTATGCTTGAATGTTCCTGGCAATGAGCTTCCATTGAAGTTTTCTAGTGGCACTTCTTTGCATGCAAATGGAGGTATCGTTTTTCATTTGCTTTGGGAATCTAAACTTGGTCTAGACCACTTGTCATAATCTTCAAACCAACATATAGGAGGTTCTGTCTGTGTCATATCGACTGCTCAAGAGGATTGGACTCCATCTGTGGACCCGTCCATTGACAGTAAAGATGATAAACCGGACATAGCTGTTAGAATCAAGGGGCGGTGGGAAGATGATGATCTAGATTCACGCCAACCATCTCAGGCAGACTGGATTCGACAATATATGGAACAACAGGAAGAGGTACATAAACAACACACTTCCGTCTCTAGTGAATAGTATTTTTAATATCTTTGCTGGCAATATTGAATGATATCTAAATGGACATACTGAAATGTTCATGAACTCTCCTGTATTTGACTTCAAGTTTTGCCACATACAAATGAAATGGGAATCAGTAGATATTTTGTCCTCAACTCGATTGGTTATTGGATCACTATGTTCCACTTTAACATTTCATTGTGCTGTTGATGGATGTCCATCTCTAGTGTTCACATTCCCTTTTGGTAACAAAATTAGTTTGCCAATAATATCATGTCAACGAGTCAATTTCACAACTTTATCTTTTCAATAACAAATGTACAAGTGGAAGGTCAACCACTAACAAAATTGTCCTTACCGAAAAGCTTATGGACTTCCATGCTGTGAAACTCATATTACATTTTTAATCCTCATCTTCCCTGTTACTTGGCTAACCTTGCAGTTCGCCACATTTTGATATATATAAAATATTTGATGAATATCCTACCGTTGCACAAAAGTGCTTCTGCACATGTACATTTGAAGAAAAATGTGATACAATTTTGTTGTCATGGTGAAGTAATTGAAGTAATTCTATGTCATTTTCAGGACGAACCTGAATCTTGGGAAGATAATTTAGATGGACAGGGTTCCAAGGGGAAGGTATTTTGTATTATGTTGGATCACTCGTGAGCTTTTTCTGTTTATTGTGATGTTAACAAGGATTATGGTCTCTCCTCCCTCCCTGTGTAATAGGTTACAGGGCCAAGGTCGTATGATGTTATTGCAAAGGAGTACTATGCTGCAAGGCTTGAAGCAATGAGAGCCAAAGAAAAACGAGACAAACAGAGCCAGGAACAGGCGGGTCATGTTATCCGCAAACTCAAACAAGAATTGTCTGCTCTAGGTTAAATTTAATTTCGATCGCCATTCATTCTAAAATTTAGGTATTGAATAAAATTTGTCAACTTCTGCATACATTTATCAAGCAGGATTGTCAGATGACACTTTGGCATCCGATTTTGCAAATGAACACGCCTCTAATCGAACATCTGAGGATGCGTCTGCCAGTCACTCTGAGGAAATGACACTGCCAAATTTGGAAGGTGATTCAGCTTCAATTGTGCTTCTTGATGAGTCACTGGCACATGGACATGATATGGAGCACTGCACCTCCAAGGAGTCTCTGGCTATACCTACTTTGACCAGTCTAACCACTCAGGATAAGACTGCCTCAGAGGAGGAGTTGGGAGATGCAGAACTTGGCAACTTCTTCTTAGAAGATGATCCCTCTAATGAAGTGTTACCTGCAGAAGTTTTGAGACTGCAGAAGCAAGACAAGATGAAAGAATTTTGTAGTGATAAGAATTTAGAGAAACTAGAAGGCATCTGGAAGAAGGTAACATCTATAATGCAATTGGCCTGTTAACTTTTGTGAACAAAGCTTTCAAATCGAACGCATCAAGTCAATATTTGATTCCTAATTGAATTTTAATCATCTTTTTATCATTTACTTGCCTTTGTTTTGTGATTAATTGGGTATGGGTGTATCTTGCAAAATTCTGAAAAGGCTGTATCGTTTGCATAACCGAACTTGGTTCTCGTATATGGATACTACTTCCTACACTTAGTCATCAGAATGCAGGCTGCACCCTTATTCGTAGTTATTTTTTGCTGGGTCATATCCAAACCCCAGATACTGTTGTTTGCACTTATTCTACTCTCTTTTTTTCTCTTATTCTATCTGGTTACAATTTATTTGTTGGAAATTCTATCAGCTTGTTCTGTCGTTTTGTGATGTAGTTCGTAATATATATTTTCAGGGGGACCCTAAAAAAATACCTAAGGCTGTTCTTCATCAGTTATGTCAAAGATCAGGGTGGGACGCTCCAAAGTTTAATAAAGTGCAGGGTAAAGGAACTAGTTTTTCTTATGCTGTTAGTGTATTGCGCAAGGCTAGTGGGAGGGGTAAGAGCAGAAAAGCTGGTGGTTTGATCACTCTTCAGCTTCCCAGTCAAGATGAAGCTTCTGAATCTCCTGAGGTACTCAATTTTCCCTTTCCTCCATGTGACACATTTACATTTTGAAATTACTCCCTTCACTATGCTATTCTGAAGGGATATATAGAGATAAATGACTGAAAAGTTTAGCCAATTCATATAATTACGCAAGTTCATTTGTATCATTATTCTATGTTTAATCTCCTGGTTTCAGGTGACAATAATGCAGCTTGTTACTGCTTATAAATATTTTAGTGTTATTTTGCTTTTGATGGCCATCATATTGCCGGTTTCTCATCCTCTTTTGCCCTACTCCTAGGCCCCTATATTATCGCCGTTGGTGGTAAAATATCTTTCATGGGAGCAGTTTCCTCTCTAATTGGTAAAATTCATAGATAACTAAACTATTTGTGTTTAATTTGGTTTCAGGATGCACAGAATAGAGTGGCAGCTTATGCACTATTTCACCTGTTCCCTGATCTCCCTGTTCATGTAGCAATCACAGAACCTTATGCTACACTGACCTTGCGGTGGATAGAAGGTAGACCTTTTCATTCAAGAAATTTACTCTTGAACATTGAAGTATCTCTGTGAGAAGTTTAACTTAATGTTCAATAATAGAGGATTACCCCTCATCAGTGTATAGGTTTTGTTATTTGTTTTAGTGCAGTTAAGACTTACGGTGATGTTATTGTTATAGTTTATAATAGTTATAGTTGGAATTCTACAGGGGAGTTGTCAACCAACCAAGGAGAGACCGAGGAAGATCGAAGGGCTGGTTTTGTGGATTCATTGTTAAGTGCTGATCATCCTAGTTTAACCAGTCCTGTTAACACTTTGAATACCTCTCTTCCAGAAAGGACACAGGGAATCAATCCTGAAGAAGCTAAAGGTGCACCTATTCATGGTGATCCTGCCATTGAAAGTAAGATCTTTACTTCCCATTTAAGTGCAGTATGACTCATCACATAGTCAACTTATTTTCTAGCAGGCTACTAATATGATAATGTTTTTTTATGGACATTCTCTTCCTAACTTGATTAAAGATAGTACTATTTAGGATCAAGTAAGGTTAAATGTTTAGTTTTTATGAAATATAAGAATTGGACAGTCTTGGAAACTGATTATACTCATTCACTCAGTAAAGTGAGGAACTGTTGACTAAGTAATCTCTGAGGCAGTAAAACTTTTAATAGCATATTTTGATGACAGAATAATAAATGAAATTGCTCAATGCACATTAAAATTGCTGCCACTTTGTTGATGTTGAATTGCAGGAGCAAACTATTCTAAAGAATTGGAGAGTTCATATCTGCAAAAGGAACAAGAAAAGAAAAAGAAAATGCAGAAATACAAGGTCAGTGTTTCCTTAAGTTTTCCTTCTAGAAAGTCACGTCTTAGAGTGACATTGTTTGTTACTCCTTATTCATTAAAGAAATGTTTCCTTCACTATCTAGATAGTGCTTTTCCATAATCTGCATCTCTTTGAGCATTTAGATGAATGATTGTGGTTATCAGTATTCGTGTTGTGGATTCTCTCGGAGGTATTTGATCTTTTCTTATACCAGAATCCCTGCTGGGGTTGGCTCTCGGCTCTCAAGTGTCCCGTGACATCACAAAAAGAAAGCTGATTCATTTTCTTTTGTGCATTTCAGTAGTCTCATTATTTGTTGTGGTTTTTTCTTTGTAGGACATGTTAAGAGTTAGAGCTGCGCTTCCTGTTGCTGGATTGAAGAGTGATATTTCGCGACTTCTGAAGGAGAACGATGTTCTTGTTGTCTGCGGAGAAACAGGTTCTGGGAAGACAACTCAGGTGCAAATTTATCTTTAGTTTGCTTTCATGTCTGTTACCTTTATTGCTGCAGGAGTTTCTTATCTTGGCTTATTTTTTATGGGGTTGTTTCACTTTCGTCACTCCTCACAGCATCACAGCCTGTTTATCTGGATTTTTATTTGTAGGTTCCACAATTTATATTGGATGAAATGATTGATTCTGGATGTGGTGGATATTGTAACATCATATGCACACAACCAAGAAGAATAGCGGTGGGTACAAATACTTTTTCAGATTAACTAGTCACTGTATATTGCTCGTGTTCAGTTCACTTTTTCTGGTTGAAATGAGTTGTGACAAACTCCACTGCTAGCATAACACATTATCTTATGACAAAAGAAATACTGGCATTCCTTTTGGTTCCTGGTTTTTTCTTAGAACTCTGACCCACACTTTTGAAGATATATCATTTTGCAATGTTGTGAATGTTATCCATAGTTTGTGAATGTAGTAGTATTTGAACCTGGCCGTGTGTGTGGAAAAAAACTTTGTTGGGAGAGGCGAAGCCCACTTCGGTGATTACTAAGCTTCGAATGAGGATTAGTCTGAGGCTCCGAGTGTGGTAAAACGGCTTAAATGTGCCAACTGCAAAGCGCAGGCCCACTTACGAACCTCGTGGTGTATACCAAAAAAAAGGAAGCAAATGCTCAGTTTTAGTCACTTATCCATATTTGTTTTTGTTTATTTCATGAAAAATATTATAGTAACCGAATCAAAATTCAATTATTCAGTTTAAAACTAATGCCATTTTCTCCTTTGCTGTTTTTTCTTTTGGAGTTGGCTGTAAATGAAGGCACATATAATGTTACCTGATGATGACCTACTTCAAGTATGAAAAGGTTGGGGTCGAAATGAAATATAATTTCTGCATTCCATGTTAAAAAAATAACCTTAGTTTTTTTAGCTCGTAACCTTTTGATTTTGAAGACATTAAGTTGGATGCAAAAGAAAAAAATTGGGACTCTTGGTGGTTCTTTGAAAGTCAAGGTAGCATGGCCACCATTCTCGGTTCTCATTCTCAATAACATTCTTCCATCCATTGTGCTCTTTACTAGTAATTATGTTTTTTTTCTCTTCGTAAAAGAGTCCCATTTTATATTATTTTTTCTTGTTCATAATGCTGGAGTGTTTTTTATTATAGAATTACTTTTAGTCTGTGTGAGTAATTACTTTTTGTCTTTTTTCCCCCTTGTCTTGTGTTTAGTTTGTCATTTTTTATTTATGTTGTTTACACTATCGCCATATACAAGTTGGTAGTTCAGCCACAGTAAAGGTAAGGAAATATGAAATGTCTTTTTAATTCATTACGAACTTGTGTCCATATTAACAATTTACTCCAAAATTCAGGCTATTTCTGTTGCTGAAAGGGTTGCTGACGAGCGCTGTGATCCTGCACCAGGTCTAGATGGTTCTTTGGTTGGCTATCAAGTTCGTCTTGACAGTGCAAGGTGGTCATGTGCTTCCTCATCTTATGAATTGTCAATGCTTTCTTTCCTTTCATCCTAGTAAAACTTTCACCAGTATATCCAATGCCTAATCTTCAGTAATTTAAATGATTGCATTAATGAAACAGTAGAAGTTTCATGCTGCCACCTTATTTGAGGAACCGTTTCTGAAATTTTCATGATTGAATGAGTGATATGCCTACTGGACTTGTAGGAAAACTGTTGAAGTTGAGGTGATCAAAATTTCCTGAGTGCGACAGTCTAGTAAACTTGAGTAATATGCTTGCTGCGTTGGTGAGAACTGAGCAGTCATATACAATAAATGTTGTTAATCATATAAAAACATCACTCGTGGTCGTGGAAAACAACTACAGCTTCTTAAGTTGATTCTTGCTTTAGTTCCCAACTTCCCATGATCTCAGTGGGGTTAGGTAACTTTAGGAGCAACGTTGGTGGCCATGTTGGTTCTCTATATCTTGTACCAGTAACTGTCCAGTTCGCCCTTGATGTCTTGTTATTTCATGGTATAGCTTGCTTTTGAACTTGCAGTCGTCAGCATGTATCGCTTTCCCATTATATATATCTATTGGGGAACATAATCCATTATGGTGAATGTGCCTCAGTGCAAGTTTGTGGTTATCATGTACTTTCTTCATGAAAATTGTTGTGTTTATTATTATTTTTCTTGCTGATTATCATGTCAGGAACGAGAAAACAAAGCTTCTCTTTTGTACAACGGGTATTCTTCTTAGGAAGATTGCGGTATGTCTTCCTTGAAATCTATTTGCTTCCCTGAACTATATTGCCATTAATGTATTACATTCTCGCTAAGATTTATAACAACACTTATGCTAATCATATGAGTATCCCATTCTAAAGTGTGTGGAGGTCAAAATCGCTTAATATACTAGTTTGGCCTTCAAAATAACAACTTAAACATTTTAGGATGGAGTGAAGTTTAACATTGCATCAGAGTTCATTTGGGCTCAGGCTCATGTGACCCTCTTCTGTTGTCTCTCCTTCCCTGTGTAATTATTGCTCCACGTGCAAGGCAGACATGCTGGGCAGACCAGCAGCAGAGAGGGGAATGTGAGTCTGCTTAATGTACTAATTACCCGCTCCATTTGATAGCTATAAAAGCTATCAGGTTGGAGTAAAGTTTAGCAATAACAAAATCCAATCATTATAGATTTATAAGTGCTTTGGTTAAAATCATACTGAAGCTGATAAATCATTTTTTAGTAACGTGATGCAAAATCTTATGTTTTAATCTACCCTAAATGCCTGTTAATGTGCAGGGGGATAAGAAGTTAACTGGCATCACTCATGTGATAGTTGATGAAGTGCATGAGCGATCACTATTGGTGAGTTTGTAAAAGTTAAGGTAGTTAGAAAAATAATACTGTAGCTCGTGGAAGCTTGATTTACACACACTTTATAGTTGATGAAAACAATTCTTGCTGATGTGTTGATAAAATTAAAGTATATACAACAATATTTTTTTCGTCCCTTGCATAATTTTTTTGGTCATTAGCAGCCATCTCTAATGTAGTTTTCATATATAAAACAAAATCTGCATTGAAGCATTTATTTCCTTCTTTTCTTTTTACACCTTTTCCCCCAGCCCTATTGAAGTTGTCATTTGGTCTATAACTTAGCCAGTGTGCAAGCCTGGAAATTTTGTCATGTTTGGATCTCTCTCTCTCTCAGGGTTCCATGGATAATAGGGATCTCCTATGTAAGGGTTTCTATGGTTAAGTCTGAATCAGAGTGCTGCCATTATCCTAGAATGTGTTCCCCACATCTTTCTTGATGCGGTCCAGTCCTTAACAAGAAAGCCAATTACTGATGGCCACTTTGATTCTATCACTTACTTTGCCTGATTGGAGAATATGTTACAAGCTAGCCTGGCCTATTGTGTAATCAAAACTGATGGTGTACCTTCCAAATAGATTTAGAACATGAAAGCCACTATAATTTGATTATGAAAGTCATAGGATGTAGAAAACCTGAACATCGTTTCTAAATTCAATCCACGTGGTATGAATTCCTTAGTGATAGATACCAGTAACAATGAAGAGTAAGCTGTCTCATCAGATTTCCAGAATAAGAAATTATCTTCTGAGATTAGTCATTGCAATTGATAAAAAAGAAATAGGACGAACTGAAAAAAGTAACTGGTTTCTTTCTTTTTTTTTATCTCAGGGTGATTTTCTACTCATTGTTTTGAAGAATCTGATTGAGAAGCAATCTGCTCATAGCTCTCCGAAATTGAAAGTTATTCTTATGTATGGTGGTGCAATTTTTAGTTCACTGTGGTCTATAGTTTTTTTTTTTTGGCTCACAGGGAAAATAGCCCCACCTAGCTTGAGGTGGGAAAACCCCTGGGCGGGAGAGCCACCTACCAAGCAAGAGAAGCTTGTTTAGGCCCCCGGCCTGGTCATCCAGTTTGGGTCCTTCAGGTTCACGCCCAGGGAATTGCACCCTGAAGCTTCACCATGAGGTCATACCCAGGACTGCCCTTGTTTCCTACAGGAAACCTCAGGCAGAAAGCTGCCTGTAGGCTTCCTGTAAGAAACTCACTGTGGTCTATAGTTAATGTGTATTTTCATCATGTATCGTTTTTAGTAGGCACTTGATGATGCATATATTGAGTCTATGCTGATACATTTTAGGTCTGCAACTGTTGATTCAAAGTTGTTTTCACGCTACTTTGGTGATTGCCCTGTAATCACGGCAGAAGGGCGAACACATCCAGTCACAGCTTATTATCTTGAGGACATATATGAAAGCATCAATTATCTTCTTCCTTCTGATTCTCCAGCTGCTATAAGAAATGAACCATCTTCAACAGAGAAGGTAGTTTATATAATTTCTTGAAAAAGCAGTACCTTTTCATCCTTCCATCCACTATGTGTTTTTGTCCTATTGCTTGTTTGATTCTCATCCCAAGTTGTTCACACTTGATTACGGTAGTCCCACAGCGGTCCTGTGAAGAACCATAGGGGGAAGAAGAATCTTGTCTTGTCTGGATGGGGTGATGATTCTTTGCTCTCAGAAGGGTGTATAAACCCATATTATGTTCCAAGCAATTATGAATCATACAGTGAGCAAACTCAGCAGAATTTGGTAACTGCCTTTAAATTGCAATTTTTATGTTTGAATGGCAGGCTATCTTTCAACACAACAAGGTAATTTACTAATTTTTTTATCAATTGTTTTAACAGAAAAGATTGAATGAAGATGTAATTGACTACGATCTCCTTGAAGACTTAGTTAGCTATGTTGATGAAACTTGTGGTGAGGGCGCCATACTCGTTTTCTTGCCTGTAAGCCCGGTTTGCTAATCTTTCACATTGACCAACTATATCATGGTTGATTGTATTTAAGTATAATACTTCTACTGCTTAACAGGGAGTGTCCGAAATTTTTATGTTACTTGATAAGCTATCTGCTTCTTACCGATTTGGTGGACCATCTTCTGATTGGCTTCTCCCTTTACATTCTTCTGTGCCATCAACCGAACAAAAAAAGGTTTTTCTACGGCCTCCTGAAAATATACGTAAGGTAAGACTTTCCACTTATAGAGGCTGGCTCTTCCATTTTTTGTGTATGCACTATTCTCTCTCTTGGTTAGTGATAAACTTGACCTTATTTTTCACTTCATAAATTTTTTTTATATTTGCATATCTATGTGGCAAATCTTTTTTGTATCCATGTCAAAGCTTAATTATCCCCTATAAGTGATGATTTGTGATACCCAAATGCTTGTCTTGATTTATGTTATTCTTATCCTTTTGGTATAAGAATGAGTTTGTTATGATAGTTTGGTTATCTTTTTCTTGCTTTGCTTGATCTAGTCTCCATCAGGTGTATGGTGTTATATATCAACTAGCAAAGAATGCGTTGACATTCTTCTGCAATCACTTGTAGAGTATACTTGCACTGATTGTATTGTATTGATATATACTAATTATGTTGTGCTCCAGGTTATTATAGCCACAAACATTGCAGAGACCAGTATCACAATAGATGATGTGGTATTTGTTATTGACTGTGGGAAGCACAAGGAGAATCGTTATAATCCTCAGAAGGTTTGGCCATTTTATTTTATCTATTGTTATTATTGATGATATGATTAAGTGCCCCAGCTGTATAATATTGTAGTTCTTACTGAGGACGTTCACTATTTCCTTGCATTGAACGCCATTATAACTTGTTCAGCATAAGAGAGTGTTTGGCAATAGGTTCAGTTCAAAACCAAAGCAGATATGTATGGAATCAATTTTGATGGATTTGATTCATTTGAATAGGTTGGACCTGATTATATATAATTGTTCCCAAAATGTAAAAACCTTCGGTCACTGTGCTCTTACTGTTTCCCAAAGGCAGCAATGCTTGATGTAAGTGTAACTTATTCAATTTTGGGAAATTAATAATTTGATGCTACAAAGTTGAAGTGGGAATGCAGGATATGTGATGTTACTGTAAAATAGTGATTTAAGAGAAATAGTACAGAAGACCATAGTAGTTCTAATAATATGGTGTCCCACAATTGCAAGCAATATGACATGTAATCATTAGTCTTTGTAGATAAAGGGTATCACTTGGATTTCACATATATATGATTTTTTTTGTTATCACTCATTGATGCTGGTCCCTAAGTTTTCTATTTGGTCACTTAGAAATTGTCAAGCATGGTTGAAGATTGGATATCTAGAGCAAATGCAAGGCAACGACGTGGAAGAGCTGGGCGCGTAAAACCTGGAATTTGCTTTTGCTTGTATACTCGTCACAGATTTGAAAAACTCATGCGTCCTTTTCAGGTTTTCTTGCTAAAAATAGTCTCAAATGGTTCCAGGTTTTCCCTTTTCTTTCTTTGTATTTCACTTGCACTCACCTTCTCTTCTTTCCAATGCTTAGATTCCTGAGATGCTTCGGATGCCATTGGTAGAGTTGTGTTTACAAATAAAATTACTTGATTTGGGTCACATAAAGCCATTTTTGTCCGATGTAAGTGAAGATACCCTTATATAACAATTTTGTACTGATATGCACTTCTAATTTATCTTACTTGTGAACATTCTGTTTTCAGGCTTTAGAACCTCCCAAGGAGGAAGCTATGAACTCAGCAATTTCTTTGCTATATGAGGTAGAGTGTCTTTTTCTCTTATTAAGATTATGAATCTATAATACTAATGCTCTGCCAATGCCATTGATTTCATACTTGAAGAGTTTCCATTTAGGTCTTTGAAATTGGACATTGTATGATAAATTAATCTACTCCTGGGACAAAGTTCAAGGTGATCTTAACAGTGTAATGACTCAGCACTCTGACCCATTGAGAAAATTTATTTCACTTGTTGCTCTGGTTTGGCAGCTTATCAGTTGCACTGGACCATTTACTCTGCATGCTCAATGTAGTACCTAAATTTGTCATTATTCATGCTGTATGACAGTGTATGGTTGTTCCCTAATGGTTTGACATTTTATTATAACTTTAATATAGAATTTGTGCAGTAGAATTAATCCTTGCAACTGAGATGATTTCTTAGGTTGGCGCTATTGAAGGAGATGAAGAGTTGACGCCTCTTGGACATCATTTGGCAAAGCTTCCTGTTGATGTGTTGATCGGAAAGGTTTTTATCAAACATATGTTTATTCAATTAGTCCTTCTATACTCGTACAACAATTTTGTAACAAAAGGATTTGGATTAGTATTGTTATTTCCTTAATTATCTCTTTACTGTTAATCATTCTAGCTTTTCTGCAGTTACCTTTCTTTCATGTTACACTGTTGTCAATATTATATTGGTTTATACTGGGGTTATGTGTTGTTGTTTGTCTAAAATACATGCAAGCATATTTATTTATTTTATTAAGCCACAAGTACTGCAAGTAAAGACGGGTTTAATGCCTAAGTACTGTTCTCCTTTGGCATTGCAGATGATGCTGTATGGTGCAATATTTGGTTGCCTATCACCCATTCTCTCAATTTCAGCATTTCTGAGCTATAAGTCACCCTTTGTGTATCCAAAAGATGAGGTCTCTTATCTACGGCTGCTTCAAATTTACACTGTTAGTTTCTAAAATCATGTAAGGAATCACATAATGCCCAGAATTTTGTGCAATTCAATTTCAGAGGGAAAAAGTTGAAAGAGCAAAGTTGGCCCTTATGACCGACAAGCCAGATGTTTCAAGTGATTCAAATGATGGTGTGAGGCAATCGGATCACCTGGTAATGATGGTTGCATACACAAGATGGGAGAAGATTCAGCGTGAGGTTAGTCACTGAACTCAATTCTTGTTACTATTTTAAAGAAAATTATTGATCATTCCTGTTCTTTATAGTTCCAATTTTCGAAGTGGGTCCTAGGATAGGAGGTGCAGTCTGTTTAGATGTAAATATGTAATCTTCAAATGTTCCTGGATAATTCTGAACAATCAATGTTATCTTTATACTGTTTTAGAACATTTAACTTGTAGATATAGGTGGTTTTTATTTGCTAGTCACATCATGCCCTGTAAGACAATAAACAGACACTCTACAGCCACTTCCCTATTCATTATTCAGAATAACTGTAATTTTCCACTTGCTATTCATTATTCAGAATAACAGTATTTTTGTTGTATCTGAGTCAAATCAAACATATTCGGACATATTTATTGAACTATAGCTGTTCTCCATAACTTGTGTTACTACCTTCCCGAAATTAAAATAGTTTTCTAATTGGATGTTGGGTTCTTGCAGAAAGGAGTAAAAGCTGCACAGCAGTTCTGCAATTCATACTTTTTAAGCAGTTCAGTGATGTTCATGATCAGGTATACTAATACCCTGGTGAAAAAAAAAATTGTGCCGAGCTTGAAATGCATACATTTAATTTTTCTTATTCTATCTACTGTATTAAAAAAGCATTTAGGTACTCCCTCCGTCCTGAAGTGTCTCATTTGACTATTTGCAAAAATTATGGATTAAAACTTGTGTTTGACTTTCCATCCTTTGCCCCTCATGTGCTACCGCCATGTCTTCATTTTAACTCACATATGAAGGGATATAATTGGGAATCCATGACAAATTTATCAACTAAAATAGAAATGGGATACTTATTTTGGGACGGAGGGAGTATTATTTTGCGACTCTATTGAGACTTGGTACTGACAATCATTAAAAAGGGTAAACTCCATTGTTATTAATGTGCAAACGTCTAAGTTTCTGTAATATTTGTGGATATGTCAGAGACATGAGGACACAGTTTGGAACCTTGCTAGCAGATATTGGCCTTATCAGTCTTCCAAAGAAGAACATGGTAAAGATCACTTTATTCTATTTGGGCTATGTCTAGTTGGTAAAAAGCATGGGATAGATAAAATTCCCGGTGTTTATTACATACAGTTTAAACCAGCACAAAGAGTAATTAAGAACAGAAAGAAGGTACCTGCAACAAGGATCACTTGTCCCTTTGGAATTCATTTACACTTTTGTATCTAACTTTAGCAAATTTATCAGGTTTGAATAGTTTTCTGTGCTGCTATGCACTAATAATAAATGATAGTTGTGCTCTTGTATTGCATTGACTTCATTATCAAATTTGGTGAAGGATCGAATGCTAAAAAAAAATTTCATCGCCCCCTACAAGTGATATTGGAAAGCATGTACCTGCAAGTTTCTCTTATCTGCATCTTTCTGGATGAAATAGTTAATCTATTTCTTATCGTCTGGATTATTGTATTGGAAAATGATTACCATCATTTCCATTTGAAATTCCAATATTCACCTTACTCTTCAGAGTTTGTTTTCCCTCGAGATTTTTTTAAATAGTGGCATTGTTTTTTTTGTTTTCAAATTCAGGGGAAGAAGAAAGAAAACCTTGACAATTGGTTTTCTGATATGTCTCAACCATTCAATATGCATTCCCATCAGTTTTCAGTCGTGAAGGTAAAGACCATGTGAATTTTGGTCACTCTCTCTCTATATATAGTGTAACTGTGATACAAATACTTTGCAATCTTATTTCATGTTGGAGGTGAAGTATTGAGAACTGCTGATATAGTGTTTCATGATCGAATAACTTCTTAATTATCAAATGAGAACTTCTTCATCAATCTCCAGTGATGTTACGAGGACCATATCTTAATTTACCTATGGTTCCCCTTTCGATTCTTTACAGTTTTGTCTACATTCTTGAGTCTTGCTATGATATGGCCTTTTGTTTGGTTCCATATCGCATGGCTTTCAAACACGTGGCACTTGGATTTGAGCCAAAACAAAAAGTAAATTGCTATCTACATGCTGTAGTTTTGGAGGATTTTGTTTCCTTATTAGGAAATGATTTAGACTTCTTATTAAGTGATCATGTTTTCTGAGAAAATGACTGCTTCCCTTCATCTAGTGTACGTGCATGGCTAAGGCTAACTGAGCTTGCACAATTCAGGCCATCTGAAAAACTAGTGTATGTGATAATGTGTCAGCTTCAAATTCACGCCTAACATCTAATTTGATCTAGCTTTAGTAGCATTTTTCTTGTAGACCGATTTTAAGGGTATGTCTGCAGGCGATATTATGTGCAGGTTTATACCCCAATGTGGCTGCC
>JAYMSY010000124.1:0-15439 GCA_036897685.1 Monsonia emarginata | reverse complement strand
AACAACTTCTATTGCTGCACTATTGTGATAGCGGTTGTCGCAACAAATGTGTCCCATAAATTGCATTTAATATCCACAATATTTGTTGCACCATTTTGGATACTCTAAGAACTAAAAAGGAAAGGTGATAAGAATCAACCAATGCCCCCACTTTAAAAAGCTAGCTCATTTTTTATCATACAAATTTTAGTAGCAAATGTTATGGAATGGATATATAATTAAGAGCATCACAGTAAGTAAGGAAGATTTAATTTGAGATTTAAATATCTTGATACCCTCCTTTAAAATCTCTCATAAATTTTCTTTATTTAGTAAGGGAGATTTAAGAGTATAAATGGCCGAATTATAATTTTTTTATTCTTTATACGTGCTCCTTGAGGAGTTGTATTTTTAAATTTTGGTTTAGAATCTAAATTTCTTCAACTTTCAATTCTTCTTAGTTAATCTATCTTCAAGATTCAAGAAAAGATTTAGATTCTAAATTCTCTTCTTAAATCCTCTTGAATCTCCTAGCATCTACAATCACAATGATGGGTTGCTAGGTGAGTAGAAATGTGAGAGATAGAAAACTCCACCTAAAATTTGCATACAACTCTTCTGTGGGTAAAAACAACAATTGTTAAAGTTGTTTAACCGATTAGATGGTTTCTGCAAAAAGAATACAGTAAAACTCATTCGTCCGATCAGTTCGACTGTTAGCACAATCCGACTTACCAAACGACGACGGAAAAATATTATTAAAAAAACATCTAGTCGATCTCTTAGTCAGAATTGCCAAATTCTTGTATTTTCTCTTAGAGAGAGAAGTGACCTTTACAACTGTGTTGCCGACCTGCACTTGCACCAGTTTTTTTTAAAATCAATTTTCCAGCCTATGTGACCCACCATGAGACTCACAAATAGTACCGACAACAGTTTTGTTTTCATACAAATGTAATTAGTAGTTTCATTGATAATGCAGAAGGTTTTGCACGATTGGGGAGACGAGGATTGCATAAAAATCCTAAAGAAATGTAGAGAAGCAATTTCGGAGGAGAAAGGGAAGGTGATAATAATAGAGGCGGTGGTTGACGAAGAGGAAGAGAGCAAGTTGATGAACTTGAGCTTGCTCATAGACATGGTCATGATCGCTCACACCAACACCGGCAAGGAGAGGACTCTCAAGGAGTGGGAGCACGTTCTCGCCGCCGCCGGATTCCGCCGAGTGGCCGTCAAGCCCAACTTCAGGGCCGTGCACTACAATGTCATCGAGGCATTTCCATGACCATGAACTTGGAAACTAAAACTATATCTATATACCCCGAGTCTGTTTGAGCAAGTGGTTAAAACACTTTAAGTTTAAAATAAAAATTCAGGTTTAAATTTGATCATAAATAACGCTTATCGAAATAAATTATGTCTATGTGTGTTCAAGTATTTGTGTGCTTAATAATTGGTGTGGTAGGTTACTTAGTTTTAGTGCTTTTTGTGATGTTACTTGACCTATTTATGCTTGTTGTGTCCTTGTACTATGGATGAATGTATTGGGTTAAGGTATTTCAGGATTGCCAATGCGTGGGAAGTCACCACGTCTCTACAGCTGACTGATATTATTGTCGGGTAAAGATTGGGAATTTAGTAAACAAATTTGTAGCCAATTTCAGGTACGTCGATCGGTCTGTTTTGTAATAGACGAACTGATCGATTTGTCTGTCTTTTTTTTTAAATTTTGGATCAATTGGTTGTTTAGACGTCAATTATATGGACTGACCAACTGATCAATCGATCTTTGGAAATTCAAAAGAATTTAAAAAAAAAGGAAGTGACCAGTCGTTGATTAATCAATCCTAACTACACATCCACTCACTATAACTTCTGGCCATGTAGTCAAGAGGACCTACAAATTTGTCTTGCAGTCACACACGATGACTCACCATTGTTGATGACTTTAGTTAGAGGATCTCCAATGGTGCAGCATAAAGGGGAAAGTAAAATTAGTTGTAAACACCATTTTGTAGGTTTTATGTGGGTTTCACGGTAGATTTTTATCATTCTCTAGTCTATTCAGCTTGCTTCATCAAACGGAACAAGAAGATTGACCGAATAAATTAAACAAAGAAAATATCATTCAAATATTCACTTGATCGGTCTATCAGTTTCGCATCGAAAATAAATCGTCTCTCGTTAGTGTTTAATTAATTACTACAAAAATTAGGAAGTTGGAACCGAACTCACCGGTAACCGGTCATTGTCCCCAAAATCCAATAACTCTCAGATCCGCGGGTCAACACAAAACCGCATCTCTCTCTCTCGCAGAGTCCGAGACCTCAAGCAAAATCAACAGAGACCCAAAAATGGCGGACATCGAAACCACTCTGGAGAGCCTCGATCTCCTTCCCTCCGCTCTCCTCGCCACCATCTTCGCCAAGCTCGACGTCTCCTCCATCTGCTCCGTCGCATCCACTTGCAGAACCTTCCGCTCCTGCGCCTCTCACATCCTCTCCTTCCTCCCCACCTTCCACCTCCTCGTAACCCCCAATCTCTCCAAATCTCCCATAAATTTTCAATTTTTGGACCTTCTCGTGTGGATTGTGATTTTGGGTTTTTGTTTTTGTCGCAGGATGTTGCGCCGTCGAGGGAATTGCTGAGTCCCCTGTTGCCGCCGAACCCTTACAGGCGGTGCTTGAAGCTGGACTGTGGCCGGCTCCGCGATTTCGCGATCGAGCTTCTGGTTCGTCCCGCTCTGGACGAGCTTTGGTTGCATAATTGTGCTGATTTTAGCGGGAAGCTGCTCTCGGAGATTGGTGGCCAATGCAAGGATCTAAAGTATGTTGCTTTGAATTGACTTGTTGTGAATTGTCATGTTATGTTAATTGCTTGATAATAGTTGTGTTTTTAGATTAGTGATATATTTGGAATGACACAAAATTGATTTATTGTGTTTGAGATCATGTTGCTTACTAGATTTGCATATATCTACAATGCCACTAGGTCTCTGTACTTAGGTTCAGTTGCTGAAAAGAGAGGGCGAGCTATTCATATATCTGATCTCGAGGAGTTGTTAAGCGGTTGCTCGCGATTGGAAGTAAGTCTTTATAGCAAGAATGGTTAGTAAATGGGCGTGATGAAAAAGATTGACTTTTAAGTTTTAACTGATTAAGTGTTTGATAAGATCTTTAAGTAATTAGGAATAGCGGGAATCGGTTGTTTTGGTAGATTCTTGGTTTGATCATTTGCTGTAATGAAAGTATGAAGTTACTTTAACAGGATAGAGTAATGCTGATAGTATTTGTTTCGTAATATATTTATGGAAGCCGGAATTTTGACGTGCTTGAATCGTTTTTATAAAGAAAGTTGTCATTACTTTAGAAAGGCGCTTTTGGTATGACATCTTGGCGCCTGCTAATATGAAATGTACATGATCTGAAAACAATCATTTTGTGGTTGTAGTTATAAAGACATGATAACAGTCAGAAAAGATATGTATATGTGGCTATGAATTTATTATTCCATTACTTAGAACGGTGGTCGTATGCAATGTGTGGTTGTTGTCGTCTTCATCGTTTATGAATAGTTCACTTGAAACATAGACTGGGAGCCTAAGCACTGTGTTGAATGCATTGTATCATATTTTACTGTATCAGTTATCTTTTTTGTCTTATGTTTAACCTGTTTTAGATTGTACTTACATTTCTGTAATTTTATGGTAGGCACTGATCCTTATGTTCGATGTATCACTATTCCTCCGTCATAATTTTGCTCGGATTTGGGCTTTGGCTTCAGAAAGGCTCACTTCTCTTGAGATTGGCTACATCTCTTCTGTGATGGTGACTGAACTCCTCAGTCCAAATGTGGGACCTCATCAATCACCGAATCACATTCGACCATCCATGTTGCCTAGTATTCAGAAATTATGCCTTTCAGTAGACTATATTACTGACACTATGGTGGGTACAATATCTAAAGGTCTTGCCTCTTTAACCCATTTGGATCTTCGAGATGCGCCAATCATAGAACCAAGAGTTACATTTGATCTTACAAACTCTGGGCTTCAACAGATTAATCAGCATGGAAAATTGAAGCACCTCTCTTTGGTTCGGAGCCAGGAGTTCCTTATTACCTATTTTAGGCGAGTTAATGATCTTGGGTTCCTATTAATGGCAGACAGGTGCTCGAGTATGGAAAGCATATGTCTTGGTGGCTTTTGTCGTGTTACTGATACAGGTTTCAAAACATTATTGCATTCGTGCTCTAACTTATACAAGCTCAGGGTGTCCCACGGGATCCAATTAACCGATCTGGTTTTTCATGACATTTCTGCTACTTCCCTTTCCTTGACACATGTTTGCCTGAGATGGTGTAATCTGATAACAAATCACGCTGTTGTCAATTTGGCATCCAACAAGAATCTCGAAGTTCTGGATTTGAGAGATTGTAGGAACCTGGGGGATGAGGCATTACAAGCCATTGGCACTCTTCCTACCTTGAAGAGGTTGTTGCTGGATGGCTCTGATATAACTGATGTGGGATTGTCTTATTTAAAGGGTGTGATCAGTTCTCTAGTTTCACTGTCCCTTAGGGGATGCAAGAGACTTACAGATAAATGCATCCCCGCATTATTCGATGGCTCTACTAAGCTGGAGTTGCAGGAATTGGACCTATCAAACATACCTAACCTCTCTGATAATGGAGTTCTGTCATTGGCCAAGTGGCGTGTTCCACTCTTTGAACTCCGAATGCGACAGTGTCCACAAGTAGGTGACACATCGGTCATGGCATTAGCCTCAATGCAGGTTGACGAGGAGAGATGGCATGGTAGTCCCTTGCGGCTATTGGATCTCTATAATTGTGGTGGCATTACACAACTTTCATTCAAATGGTTAAAGAAACCTTACTTCCCTAGGTTGAGATGGTTGGGAGTGACGGGAAGCGTGAACAGGGATATGGTCGACGCTTTAGCTAGAAACAGGCCTTTCTTGCACGTGGCTTGCCGAGGCGAGGAGCTCGGGGCCGCCCAAAGGGATACCACGGCAGATGGCATGTACAGGCACGACTACGATGAGATGGATGAACTCGAAGACTGGCTGATGGATGGAGATGATGAGAACGATGAAGACATGTTGGATGCTGAAAACAATGCAGAACTGATGGAGTGATTTGTCAGGTGAGTTTTTCACTGTCCTGCACTTGTATTTATACATATCTGCTACTGTTATCGCTTGTTGTGAACATATATGTATATACCAATGTTGTAACTCTGCTGTATATTATCCTGTTACTGTTTTTACGCTTATGCATTTGTAATTCTATGTACCCACCAGATATTGTTGCTTACCATGGAAATATAGATGCTATAACTATTCTATAAATGATGTTATAACCGTTTTATTGATATGCACATTAGCACATACGGTAAGTAACTGTAAGTTACTACAAGTTCTTTTGTTCCCGGGGGCTATATACAGTATATGCAGATTCTGAATGATCTGACCATTGATGCATAAATATTTTCAGTAGTTGGTCTTGAGCCGGCGAGTTTCATACTTGTAGAATCTATATACAATATCTTTTTTATAGGCAATAACTGCAACCGTGAGATATATACAATATGTTTTTGTCGACAGATTATAAACGATTTGAACCTGAGAATAGCGTTAGTGTAGCTTAATATTGTTTGTAATGACAAATTTAGATTTACTGATACGGCACCTATCTAGTAGAGACTGAGAGAATATAAAATTTGTGTTATGTACTGCAAGTAGATGTGTGTTATAATGATTTTTATTGAGTAAATCTCAAGAGCAAGTCAATGTAATAAGGTTAGTTTGATTGATAAATTGATGATGTTTTGATATTGATGTAGTGTTGAATCAAATGATAGTTTACACATTGTGATATTGTGATTATTGTTTTTATACATATGTATCTTCCAAATCATTCTTGCTGGAGATTTGGACCATTTTTTTCATCCTTTTATAAATATCTAATCTTCTCTGAAGATATAAAATATTTTGCCTTGAGAAAGCATATGCTTGGCTATAGAATTATACTATTTGTATTATATACACACACAATATAAAATTATCAATTATACTTGAATCCCAAGAAACCATGGGCCAGTTCCTCAAGTTCACATGATGTGCTTGCCTCTCATTGGAACATGATTTAGACACATAAACATAAGGTGGGTCCTTAAACATGTGAGAGAAATAAATAAATAAAGACTTGTGTTTATTTTTTTTTTTATAGACAATAACCGAAGAGTAGAGATTAAAATTAGCGATTTCATGTCTTTTGTATGAAGTATCTGTCATTACTCACACAACTCTTGGTTATACTCATGTTTATTGTTTTCCTTTTGGTTTGATCTCGAATTGTTTTAAGTGGATGTGTGTAATTGGATGATACATTTAAATTGTTTTGTTGCATCCAGATCGATTCTAGTTTGTTTTGAACAAAACTGATAATTCTAGAAATTTATTGTTGAGTTTTAACATAATAATAGAGTATTCTTGTCAAAGGTTATATAGTCAAGTAGTTAAAATACGTGAAACTTAAGGTAAAGATTCGGTTTTAAAATTTTGATCATGGCCTGCACAACTGAGAGCAGTCTTCTTTAACTCACGCATTCGTGAATTATTTTGCGTGGGAAGCCATATTCTCTTTATGCCTTTGCAAAAATTTATGTGTTGCATTCCATGAGTTGAGAGATCAAGTCGTAAATTGTTTGACCACACTCAAATTAATCTTTGCTCGCGCTGCGTGGCTGTTGTTGGTCAATGAGACTTTGCACCTGGTGAAATTCAACACAGATCTAAATAGATCGATTCCACACAAGAGTTCAAAAAGATCATATGTTAACTAATTGATTTGTAATTATTAAATGGTACAAAAAAAATAAGATCAAATTTGTTTAGCACAATATTACTCCTTGATTAATCATGTGTCCAGTTGAGTACTCAAGAGTCCACATTCATTTGTCTAGATTCAATGAATATTGTCTTTCGTGAAATACATTCTATGCTTGTATGACATTTGTCATTGCTCATTGAAGAAGGCTAAATCAGTTTGAATGCAATCAATTATATCATTTGAGACTCGTCATTCTACACCTAAATGGTTTTTAATCTGCAAAGTTGGCTTCGAGAAACTAATAGGTGTGCGACTTTGATGCACGGCCTTAGAGCAAAGCTACAAGAGAAGTGGGAAAATCTACGACTAAAAAGTACAATATCATCCACTATACTAGCTAGACAAAAGAATGATTGCTTTGGGGTGTTTATCTCTTGAACTATTAATTGCACGTCTGATTCCAATAAGATTTTCTCAAATCTGCAATCTAGCGCTAACAACAAACCATATCTAGCCGCAATTGCCTATGCTTGTTTTAATTATTAAGTTTATAATGAGATAATATCTCAATTATTTATTTTTCTTGTTATTTTAGTATATTTAGTTATTTTGGTATTGAAAAAACTTAAGAGGTGATTTTAATATCCTAGTTGGACTTTGGAGAGATGGATGACGACTAAGGATGTTGGGTTCTAAAGTTATTGTTCATTAGTGCACATTTGGAATAATATGACTTGAGAAAAATTAGAAATAAAAAAAGTTTTGAGATGCCATGTCTCAAACAACAAACAACAAGCATAATTAAAAAAATCTTACCATCTATCTATATGTACTATGTATAAAAGCTAGATTTTATGAATAAAAGCTAGATTTTATAATGAACTAGTATTTCAATCTGACTTTGCGCGGGTTTTGTTGATTTTAAATAATATTTAAAATGAGAGAAAATTATTATCATGTATATTATTTTTGTTAATGAACATAAGAAAATAATAAACTTTCAATCCATATTACTTTTTGTTAGTCTGGTGAATTCCCCTTCAGGGATTCAATAACATTGATAGCTATAAATAGGGTACAAAAGAGAGTCATAAACCTATACAAAGACTATATAGATAATTACAAATAATAAAAATATATATACAAAAGTATATCTAGTCTAACACTTTTCACATATATGTCGTTTGTAATGCAACTTTTTTGTATACGTAAGATTAAAAATATGTTCTCTTCTTAAAAAAACTATGTAGACAATAACCTGTAGGTATAAGTAAAAAAGTTGAATGTTGACTCACAATTTCAACTCTTTACTTCGTCGGGATAGAGTTGTCGTCTTTAACATCATATTCAAATGTGGGGAACTTAATTGCAACAGTTTTGCACTACAACCATTAACCACTAACCACCAGACAAACAATGTAACACCATATAATTCATATAAGACTTCGTTCGAATAAAAATTAGGTGGGATAAAGAATAGGAATGAAGAGAGTTGTAAAGTTTTTATTATTCTTGTGGTAAAATCGCATTTACTTATTGGTGGTAATCTCATTCCGATGTAAAATAAATATCAAACTTTTTGTCTTTGGAAGGTGTGAGAATGTGAATCAAATTTACATACAAATTTGGTTATTTTCATTTCCACACCCTAGACTAAATTGAAAAAAAAATAACTACCCAAGAGACCAAATTAGAGTAAAACACGTTTTATGGACTAAATTGAAATATAAGAAATAATGTGAAGATTAAATTGAAACAAAACATATTTTGGAGACTAAGTGCTCATTTGCTTAGCTTGTATTACCTCTCATTATCTCTTATTCTTATTTAATAAAAGACACATCAAAATAAGTAGACTTTGTTTACTCATTTTATTTTAGTGTTTAAATCTTTTTAAATAAGTGATTCAAATTTTGATTTTTAAATTAGATATAACTTATTTAAAATTGATGATAAAATTAAAAAATAAAAAATAATTAATTACAACTTATTTAAAAATGTTAAGATTAAAATAGAAACAAAAATAAAATACTTGGGAAAGTGGGATGTCCACAGATTGATAAGTACGTAGTTAAATTTAATATTGTTCAAATCCCATCTCAAATTTGGGTTTGTAGTTTGTGTATAAGAATGAAGTGTCAGACGGAAACATGGGCATGATTGAAACTTGAAAGCCCATTTGAAGTTCGAAATTTGTTCAGAGCTTGTGTACGGTCTATTACTAATTGGCACGTGGCAATTAAGTGGAAGTTAAATTTTTTGATTAAAAGGACACGTCTCATTTAATTGGAATGTAATTTTGTCATTATATATATACTAGTTTTCGAATCCAGCGTTGCTCGGATTTTATAACTAAGTTACTTAACCTTTAGTTATAGACTCATCTCATTTCCTTCTTTATGCATGTATATCAACCAAGTTGAACTCTCGCCCATCTTTGTCTTGGTCCTATCTCACTGTGCCAACCGATTAATTATTCGATCACCATTATTAGTACTCATTATCATTGTAATGCTTTACATTCTTAGTCTAGAAAAAATCTATAAAAATAATTATTGCATTACGGTGGTGCACAACCAAAAAGAATATATATATATATATAGAGAGATCAGGTGAGAGCATTGCTTATATTGTGAAATTGAGAACACATCTTAACCTTCCAAGTTATATAATGAGTGGTTGTGATGAATAGGGAAAAATTAAATATTTATCAATTAATTTATTCATATAAAAGGGTAAATTAGGAACATAAAAAATCATTAACTGCTTTGACAAATCACACTATCGAAATTTACTCCACTTCCACATCCACATCATGTCGCAATTCTGCGATCCAGAAATTATAATTGATTCTACCATCAGGTGCTAATAGGATAAGTATTATGTGTTTGATTCAAAAGTATCACTGTGTTTTTAAATGTCCTTGAGTATCACTGTTGTACTGATCGAGTATCATCTGTTGTTCTTTTATATATATTTTGTGTTTTGTAGTTTTTAGGTTGACTGCATTTACAATTTAATTATTCCGGTGATGTAATACAAGTATCCTAAATTAATCGATGGGTATTATTAAAATAAATGAGAGTATGTCATAAGTTCAAAACTGGTAAAATAATACAAAAGTATCCTCTTATAGAATATAAAGTGTACATAGTGATTGAGCACGTAAAAAAAACAAAAAAATCTACGACTTTCATATACAGAAGATGAATACAAAAAGTAAAGTCCCTATATACAAAAGTATCTATTGCTGAATTTTTAAGTATCATTGCCAGAAAGTTTCCCTATAATCCTTTTACAGGTTCACGTTGAGACCCCGTCCGAAACTGCAATGGAATTAAAAACAAACAATATAAAAACATATAAGTATCATAATATGAATATAGAAGTATCATTCTATAAAAACAAAGCATCCAATGTAAGAAAATGAAAAAGCTCATAAAAATGTTTACAATGGGAACCAACTTAGGTTGAAAAGCAAAGTATCCCATAACAGAATAAAAGTATCATAATTGTTGAAAAAGAGAAAATGCAACACAAGTATCACAACAACCTTCAATGGTAACAAACTCATACCTAAAAAGTATCCAGAATGCAATAATTTACACAAAACACAATGAATTCTATCGTAAGTTATCATGAGAATTAACTTAGGTATCCCCTTAATTTTATATAGGTATCTTAACAGAAAAAAATTTATGGCAAAATAAAAGGTAACACAAGTCATTTTAGAAGTATCACAGTAAAAAGACCAAAGTATCTTGAAAAAAAATTCCAGATCTAAAAAAACCCTAAAATTTTCAGATTGAAGTAAAACAATCCAAAAAAAATCTGATCTAAAACAATCTAAAAAATTTCAAATAAAAAAATAATTGAACGTCAAAAATAAGATTCAGAACAAGTTCCGAAAGTGACAAAAGAAATTGAGATCATGATTGATGAACTAATTAAATAATAAAATATAATACCATGAATATGTGGTTGATGAACTCACTACAACATTATTGGCTTGCACTTGCGATTTTGCATGAGCACTACCTGCGGTTTTTAAAACCCAAGTAGCCTAAATGCAATTTGGGCTTGTATTTATGCTTACTGGCGATCCTAGAAGAGCAAACAAATCAGTTTTAAAATTGGGCTTCTGTGTGGGCTTTTGGTGTGGGTTGTATGACCGTCAGAAAATAAATAAAAAATCACACCTACCACACTCACCTAAACACTCCCAACTCTGTTTTCAAACACAGAGAGAGACTCGACTCGACTCTCACTTCTGTAGAGCCCTAAATCACCATTTCCACCACTTGCTCTCATAGCTTTCTTCGCCGATCATGCTCTCTATTCCTTGTGTTGTTCCGTTCCTCTCTTCCTCCCCGTTCGATCCGTCGTTTCTCATCATATCGCTGTAAGTCACCGTATCTTTCTTAGTTTCTTCCCATCGTTGTAGTAAATGTTGAAATTTGTTGTAAGATCGTTTAGTTTGTAGCTTAAACGGTTAATTAGTTAATTAGTTGACATATTTCATTAATTAAAGAACTCGTTTTTTCGTCTGAGTCTGATTTGGTTATTTAGGGTTCAAAAATTGAACAAAATGGTGAAAATTTTCCCTGATAAATGGATATCTGAAATGAGTTGTTTGACTGCATGTATCTCTCATTTATGTGATCAAAGTTTTGATGATATTTATTGCTCTTTCTTACTATTTTCCCTCGTTTGGTTTTGCTAGAAAGAGCATGAAATGTTTCGAAAGATGTTTGAAACTCATGTTAATCTCAATTCAGAGTGATGTGATGCATTGTTCCAAAATTGTATCTTGTTTCAAAACTCTTTGACCTTTTTCCTTATCTTGATCTCAGTTTGTTCAATTACAATTTTAATCATAATTCATTTCATTGAGTATTAGGAAACATTTGCTTATAAGGTATTGTTTAAGTATTTGGTGTTGTACTGAAGTGAGATTAATATATACTCCTTACTTATAATATTATTGCAGGTTATTAGGTACTCTTGCTTTAGGTGCAAGGAGGTGCTTGGGTTTGCACCTTCATGGGTGTTGTGGCTGAGGTAATTTGAACCTTGGAATTCATATGCTCATTAGTGATTGAAATAAAAGGTTAAAGTGTTTCGTTGTGAATGATCAGTTGCTTCTTTTGTTACACTAGAGATTGTTGAATTTGAGGATTATTTGCTTTTGGGGTAATTTTTGTGGACTTGGGTAATGATTGTCTTGATACTAGTTTGTCTTTGTAAAGATTCAAATTGTTAGCTTCGTTTCTTTCTCAGATGTTTATAAGTGGTTTTAGTGAGATAAAGTGGTTCTAATGTGTCTGTTCTAGTACATGGAAGATTGGCAGATGTGATGACATGATTTCGAGTAACTTATGGTTTTCCAATTTGTTTGTAGGAATTGAAAACACTAGCAACATCTCCGCTTGACATTGAAGAACTCTTCGGTAACCTACTTGCCCTTTTGATATTTAAGTTACTAAATGAGGCTAACTAATATTCGAAATATTGCTTAAGTTACTAGAACTTGACACTTGATTTTTTGGCTTTTGGCAATCTTAATTTTATGGCTAATCAGGTTTGAAGTATTGGGTATTTTTTTCATGAGAGCGAGAGTAGTTTCTGTCTACTAATGAAACAATACGAAACCTTCAAATATAAGCTTAAACTTTTAGTTGAGTTGGTTTTCTAACACAGTATGAAATCTGGTTGATCAATTCGTATCCTACTCCTACCTCTAGTTAAATGATGAGACTGTGCATGGACACACGTGCAAAGCTATAAAGCTTTGCACATGACAAAGTGTGTTAGCTTATAAAATAATAAATAAACATTTAACTATCAATTTGAGTTTTTAGTTGAGTTGATCTTCTAACAGTATGTGTGTGTGTATATATATATATATATATATGGATTTTCATGCAGATATGGTAAGGTGTTCAAGAGCAGTGTGTTGGGGAGATTCACAGTGTTCATGATCCCCGGGACAGCCTTCTTCATTTGCATCCTTGCCTCTCAACTTCAAAATCATCTCTTCTTCATTTGCATCCTTGCCTCTCAAAATTCCCGGGACAACCTTTTATCGTGACATGCAGGTAACAATTTTTGTTATATGACATTGAACTCTCAGTCTATAGATATCCACAGTTACAGAATGATATTGCATCTAATCAGGCTCGGGATAGGATGTTTTCCATGCTTGATGCGACAATTTCCAGGAGAAGAAAAGGCGAAAGCTCCAGCAAGATTTCTTAGGGTCTTCACTTATGAAACGCAGCAAAGTAACTGACGAAAAAGACAAGGAAGAGAAACTCACAGACTCACTGTTGAAGGACAACATATTGACACTCCTCATTGCAGGTCATGATACCACAACAGCTGGTCTTAGTTCATCTATTTCATAATTTAATTTTATATATTCCTATAAATTCTATAGAGATTTTGAAACTGGTAATATTAGTATATCAACTTTTCATTTTCTTTTATAGGAGCAACTCCTAAACGAGTTTTGCAATTGATGACCATCAAAGGGCTTAGCATTGCTCATGTTAAAGAGCCATTTACAGGTGCATACTAATTTAAATTAGCTACCTTTCTTTTTCTCTGCATGTAATACAATATATTCCTATCAAACATCTTTATTTCAATTATACTAAGTATGATGTCGTTATTTTTTTATCCTCGTACTTATGATTATTGTGCATAAGTGGACATTAAGATTATGGACAGTTGACTCAATTCTTGGTATCGAGATTGCAAGGGAAAAAGTTGGAGATATTCTCTTACAGGTATCATATGCGTTTTATCTATAATACGCGCTTGAGCATATTTGAATACACATCGAGTTGTGAGTTCAAGTTTTGTCTGCTTTTTTATTTTCCAAGGGAGATAAGGGAGCTCAATTTGTCATTGTGCCAGAACTAGTCGACTTTGTTATATCTTCTCTTGACTAAGTACGTAGTAAGTACATGCTTTAAATAGATTCCCAACTATTTCCTATTCATACGAGCTGCTGCTCTTTGTTCTCTAGACTCTACAAGACATTGTTCTTCCAGATCAAGGACCCGAGTAACGACTCTTGTATGATAACTGAGAAGTAAACATCCTGAAAACAAGCAACTTGAAGTTAAAATAGTCACAACAGCACATGTATGTGTCTTTATCTTTGCAGGTTAGCAATGCTCCGGTGTCATGTACACAAATACCCTTCAACAAGGTCCCAAATCATCACATAGTATATATGATACAATTTTGATATTCTTGGAGTTGAAGCTTTCAGATAATTTTAGTTTATTGCTATTGTTTAAAGTTTAAACAGGTAAGCGAGTTGTGTTTAATGT
Source organism: Monsonia emarginata (assembly GCA_036897685.1). Taxonomy (NCBI): domain Eukaryota; kingdom Viridiplantae; phylum Streptophyta; class Magnoliopsida; order Geraniales; family Geraniaceae; genus Monsonia; species Monsonia emarginata. The sequence continues at coordinate 1,265 of JAYMSY010000124.1, read as the reverse complement.
TACTTTTGGAGATATACTCTAGGAGTATGGAACCCTCCAACATCTTGCGCGTATGTTTCTTGTCTCTACATGATCAATCAAAGCTTTATATATCCAATAACAAACTATTTATCTCTTGGTACTCCAAATTCATATTTTTTACAGATGGGCTGCTCGGGTTCTGTTAACAGCAATAAGGCTTGTGATCATGGAAGAAAGGTGAGAAGTTTTCTCTTATCAGTAATGCAAATCTTGAACGTTTAAATTTTCATTCCCATTTTCATTCCTTGCATTCTCGGGATGAACGTTTTCATTCTCTGGCTAACAGCAATAAGGCTTGCAATTCTGTCATGTCACTAGTATAGTATAACTCTCTTGCATGTGACTCTAGATAGTTCTGTCACAAGATATTTCGATGTATTTATTCTCCATTCTTTAACAGCGTAACCATTGTTTATGTTTTCACTTATTTATATTCATGTTGTCTTTTTCTTTTTTAATTTAGTAGTGCTATAATAATCTGTAACAATTCTACCTACATGCAAAGTGTGTGCGTGTGCGTGTTGTCTACTCTATAAAATTCTGAGTTTGCTCTTATGAATCACTGTTATTTGCTGTTGCTTGCAGTTTCATTGAGGAATTTTTCAACACCAGTTGTCTCCGTGATGAAATAATTAACAAGTTTAGTTTTTTAATGTAGGTCAGAGACCAAGGTAACCGAAAGGAGAAACAAGTCCTTACATTGTTGAACTGCTGAATCTTGAAGAGCAAGTGAAACAAGTCGTATCTTTATTAATACTTTCATTTATTTTACCAGTGTAAGCACAATATTTATTTTAAATTACTTGCTCATTGTCTTAAATGTTTGATTACGTACTCTAGGTGTTGCCCAGGTAGCCATTAGGAATTTGCCTCCATCTGCTATTGGTGATGGTAGCAATTTTAATGCAATGAATCCTGGTATATCTTATATTTCCTTTTTTTATCAGAGTTCTACTTGATTGTAAGGTATCTGTTATTTGTCTCATGTTGTCTCTTGTATGTTGATTTTTTTCCAAAGTAGTCTGCATCAATTAGTAGAAGACTTGCAACAGATGTATTTATTGAAATTGAACTTCTAAAAAATCAAGGTTTATGGGTTTTTTTGGTGGTTAAACTTTGGGCTCGTTGTCAAATTGGTGACTGAACTTTTCGAGCTTTCAAATTTTTGGCTAGACTTTCAAAAATCGTTCAATCTATTGGCTGGCGGGCAAATACATTTACTTTTCCCGTACTGTTTTTGCGTG
>JAYMSY010000123.1:0-15440 GCA_036897685.1 Monsonia emarginata | reverse complement strand
TCATTTTCTCACCATCCAAACAGTCTCCACACAGACCAAGTAAATCAGCTGATTTTGCAGGTAAAAACCTGACCTCAATCTAAGATTAACCACTATCATCCCCCTGATTCAATTCTTGATCCTCAAAGTTACCTAAAATTTCTTGCTTCCAGTTTCGGATTTATCGGTTCATTGTATATATGAGTATTTTTACGCATGCAGTGGCTTATATGACATGTGTGTCTATGTGATGTGATTTTTTTTTTATATATTTTTCTGATACATTAGGCCACTTCAATAGCTGAGCTATTGTGTGGATTGAATGATTTATTCAGCTTTGATTGCTTGGACCGTGGCTTGACGAATCAGAGTAGAAAATGACATGGAACATGTATATGTGATGAACCTTTGGCTTTACCTCTGTGCTATATCTGCTTGCTTGAGTGATTCTGATTTTAATTCTAGTTTTCTCGATTCTTTTGTTCTGCTATATTGCTACTGATATTGGGTTACTGATCTATCATACTCTTGTTGTATAGCATGGCTATGGATACACGACTAAGTGGGTTCATTTTGTGAAATACTACATGTTTTTGTAGTGCAAATTATACCCCTTAGTGGGTTCCAGCGAATGTTAAGAAATAAGGCTCTTGTGGTACTTTGATGAATCAGAGTGGAGTCTGGTACATGGTGTGTCATGAGTCTTCAGATGGTAGAGCGAAATGAAGTAGGTTGGAAAGAAATGCTTCAGTTTGGGACCTTTGGGGTATTCTAAATGAGGCTACAAATGACGTATGTGGAAGGATAACACCCGTTATAATCCCAATTTAACTTTGACCCGAAAGGCCATAAGTTGCGTATAGTTTCTAGTTTGAACTTTGAAGTTATTAACAACGATAAGAGAACCCTTAAATCAAAGAACAATAATTGGATGGTAAAGCTACTATGGTAAATAAAATAACTAAGAAATGCAACTATCTTTTCTATTGTTGATAGCAATACATTTCACTCTTCTTTATCTTAAATCTATTTTCATTTCCAAGTTTGCCAGAAGGGCTGTAACAGTGTTTCATATAATGTTCCTAGTGATGTGCTAACTTGTAAAGGGACATGTATATGGGTTCTTACCAATTAGTTGTGCGATTAGATATTGCGTAATATTGATCTTTTTCTTGTTTGTGTGTGTGTCTGTGACACCAAATGAGGAATATCTTTTTGAAGTGCCAAGGTTGGTGCAAAATCAGATCACTTCTCTTAGTAGTATACGGATGAATAAGGCTACCCGACAATAGAATTTTAATTAATTTAACCAAACATTCTATGCCTCAAATTTGTGTAAAGTATTGACATGTTTTCTTCTGTGTACTGACCGTTCGTAAATGCCCGATCATTCTTGATACTCATATGGTGAAACTTCCCCCTACCCCGTTTGATGGATTTTTAATACTGTAGAATGCAGAGACTCTGAAGTTGTTGGAACTTAGTAGTGTATAATTTAAATGCTGTACCCCTATTTGACTTGTTTGCCCCTTGTCTCAGGACTGGCGCTGCCATTTTCACTTGGACTGGGTTCTATTCTGGCTGAATTGCTGACAACCAGTTGTTTGGGCCATTTATCTAGAGTTCTCATTTTCTTTTTAACACCTCTTGTAATTGAAAACAATTCTAGACTTCAAAATGTCGTACTGTACATATGTAAATAATTAACATTTTTTAGTAATCGACTCAATCGTATATGCAATTCCGTTCAATTTTGACTTCAATCTGACAATTGAATTGAAGTGAGACCTGTTCTACAGTTATATCTCCTGCCTTATCTCTTCTTTTTTACCTTCCTTTCTAAATATATACTTGCATTTCATTGGAAATTTGTAGATTAATTGGTTATACGTGGGAAAGGAGAAAGAATCAAATTCTTTTTTGGTGAGTGCTTGATCTCCTGAACTTCTGGAAATTCTTAAGCTGTCAGAAATGGAGAGCTTAGCACAATTGGAAGCATTGTGCGAAAGGCTTTACAATTCGCAGGACTCTGCTGAACGAGCTCATGCTGAGAGTACTCTTAAATGCTTCTCCATGAATATTGACTACATTTCTCAGTGTCAATACATACTTGATAATGCGTTGACACCTTATGCATTGATGCTGGCTAGTTCAAGCTTGTTGAAGCAAGTTACAGAGCACAGCCTTCCTTTGCAGCTCCGGATTGATATTCGTAATTCTCTTGTTTCCTTAAAGATATCAGCTGTGTAAAGTCTTACAGAAAACTTTGTGATTAACCATATTGTTTGTTCTCTATCATACTTTTGGGTAATATGTTAGTATTTTATACCTGTTAAAAGAGAACTTTTTTAGGATGGAAGTTGCAATCGCATATTCTTCATATGGCATTTCTCCTTTCTTTCACTCTTTCCAAAATTGACCTAACTGAATTTTCTCTGAAGGAAATTATCTTATGAACTATCTGGCCACTAGAGGACCGGACTTGGAGAGTTTCGTAATTGGATCCTTAATTCAGCTGTTTTGTCGAGTTACAAAGTCTGGTTGGTTGGGTGATGACAAGTTCAGGGAAGTAATTCAAGAGGCAGTGAATTTCTTGAGTCAGGTGATGTTGCTTTTACATAAAATGCCATTGGTTGCAGTTTGTATACTTATGATGGCAGATAACTGACAGTATAGGATGACTTGGTGGTGGTGGTTTTGTGCTTGTTACTGCTATCTTATGTTCATCAACATTCCAGAACTCTCTAGGTCATAGAATATCTTGTTGTTAACGGATTGTTTGTATCATGTTTGTTGTACTAATCAATCTTCGAGATAAGTTTACTCGAGTAGCTATTCTTTCTTCAAAACGTCAAAGAAATTGCTATATACTGTTAATGAAATCTGCCTATCTTCCTGGAATTTGTTGTATTTAACTTTTCGGAAGTATATATATTCAATAAAAAAACATTTTCTAATTGTTTGAGCAATTCTGTGACCATAGGCTTCTGATATCTGTGTATGTCTCTGCTAGATGCACTTGTGTAATTCTTATATTAAGTTATGGTGTAACTTATATCCTCCTTTTAATTAACTCCACCATTGCAGCTGGTCCTTGAATATTTTAGTATAGGTATCTTAATTATAAACAATATTATAGTTTTACCAGAGTATTTTGTTCTGTTTTATGAGTACTTTGTGATCTTGCTGTCCAAATAATGTCGAAATGGCCCAGGTGTAGAGAAAAGTGCAGACATGAGGGTGGAGAGCTAAAAGTTTTGGAGAAAAAGACTGTGTATAGTCAAATGCCAAACCTACTAATAGGTTGACCTTCTAATGTGTGAAGCCCAAGCCCTTATATGTAGCCCAATCAGTAAACCTTACACGAATAATCCAGTCACTTTGTGTGTGAAATAGTGGTTAGGATTCTATCAGACCTAAATATCAAGAGTCACGTGATGGGGGTGATTAGTTTTATTGTCTGTACTATTGCTTTTTGGCTCAACCTTATAAAGGTTTGTTAATTTGTTGTGTTGGGCTGAAGGGATGGTGCTTGTTGTATACAGTAACATTTGCAACCCGGTTGTTTATTTACTGGTAGAGATACTCATTGTTAATGTATCTTGTTTGCTTTCATCAGGGACCACGTCATTATGTGATTGGTTTGAAGATGCTAATTCAACTTGTTTCTGAAATGAATCAGGTTAGTCTCGCCAACATATAGCAAATAATTTCTATTGATGCAATTAATATGTAATATACATAAACTACAATGCTTTCACGAAGGGCCTCAAATGGTAACTCCTCTTGAAGATCTATGCCTTGATGTTGGTGGCTGGTATAGAAGCTTGATGTCTTTCTGTATCTGGGATACTAGTTACTGCATTTGATATATACTTTATATTAGATGGTAAAATGGCTGGAAGGTACTTCTTATATCGAATTAGAAGTCTTTGATTGAGGACGGTCAGTTTTGCAAATAAAGTTGGACGAGGATGGTCATTTTCATAGGAAAGGATCATTCTTGTTTTGCATCATTGTTATCATTGTTGGTGTCTGTAGGTGAATGAATGTTTTCAGTTTTCCTTATAAATGAAGCTGCGGTTTAGTTGTTTCCTCTCTAACCCTTCTATGAAGTTGTTAATTGATCTGTCAATGGTTGATCTGAATAGTAAAAACTTATCTTTCACACAAGTTTGAGAAAAGAGTGACAGTTTCTTTCTCTTCTTTCATTGAAAAGTATAATTAGGAAGTAAATTTTTACATTGTAGCTGTAACCTAATTAGATGAAATGTTTTTTGTGCAATGAGTGTTTTTATTCATTTCTGACCAGTTTGTAAACGATTTTATCATCTGATGAGTATTCTCCAAACTGTTTCCTTTTGGGTAATATATTTGTATCTAAGCTAGAACCCAGTGCATTCTTAGACCATTGAACTTTTGTAACTTGACATTTTGTTGCTGATTTTTAATATGTTATATGTGTATTGGGAACTATTAACCATGCTTCTTTTGTGGTTGAGTGGACTTGATATTGCTTTAGTCAGAGGTCTTTAGTTTCTTCAATCTGCTTTTCCTGTTTTGTTCTTTTTATAGCTATAATAATTGATAAGCTTTGCATATTTTTTTTATGCTTGCTTTTCCCCACTTTTTCATACTCTTTAACCCTTTGTATAATTTCATCTATTTTAACCTTTTCCATTTCCTGGCAGTTTACTTTCTTTGTGATTGGAAACTTTCTTTGCAGTTTGTAGAATACTGATATATGCTTTATTTATTCACAATTATCAGATCTACCCAGGATTGCAACTATCTCAACATCGCAGAATAGCTAGCTCTTTCAGGGATCAATGTCTTCTTCAAATTTTCCAGATATCCCTTACATCACTGTTTCAATTAAAAAATGACGGTAATATTAATATTGAAGCCTTCTTAAAATATAGTTATGCATTGAAAAGTTAGTAGATAGGATAGCCACATTTATATATTATGTTGTTATTTTTTATACTTTAGATGCTACTATTTCCATGTGATCCGCCTTCACATTATTACAGGTGGAAGCAAGTTGCAGGAACTGGCTCTTTCACTCTCGCATAAATGTTTGTCATTTGATTTTGTGGGGACATCATATGATGAAAGTTCAGATGAGATTGGTACTGTTCAGGTATATTTAACATTTTTGTGGCAGATACTATCCCCCTAATTCATTCCTTCTGATAACAACCCATGTGCCCTTCCATTTGTGTGTTTATGCAGATCCCGGCCTCCTGGAGGTCAATCATTGAGGATCCCTCGACGTTGAATACCTTCTTTGATTATTATGCAATCACTCAGAATAAAGAGGTTTTGAACTTATCTTTTTGGAATCAATTTTGTTTTTGGTTGTATTGTTGCCATAAGAACCATATTCAAGGTAGCACTTTATTACAATGTATTATTTCTCATGTCTCCAAAATAGTTGCCTTAATTTTACATTTTGGAAAATTCAATTGACTTCCCTCCTTCACCTTTGTTATAACCTAGAGGGGTATTATTGGAGCTCACTAAATTTGATTGTCAATTAAGTAAAATGGATAATTATTATGTGATATCCATTCCATATTATGGTTTTGGATAAAATGCAGAGCTATTATGATAAGGGGAGTATGATTTTGTATGACATTTGCTATCTGCTGCCACCTGCTCCTCATAAATATATTTTCCTACTTTTTCCCACTCCAATACTTGTACCCATTTCCTAGCTCCCACTCATTATATGATATCCCACTTTCTTTTTCCCGTCATTTATTAATTTCTAGCTTTTATTTATCATTTGAGAGTGTGCGCATGTGAAGCATGTGTTCAGGGACTAGTACCTTATTGTGTGTGCAATTGACCTTGAAATTGACATCATTTAACCATTCACTCTTATCTGGTTGTAATTTTTGGGCCATTTTGATGTGGATCGCCTGATTTATACTTAACATGTTCATACCATCAGGCATCATGAACTTGTGTAATATGTGCACCTTGATGTCTTCTAATACAAATTCAGTCCTTTCTTCAGTTCCTTTTGTTTCTAAATTACGTGCCTCGTGTGAAATTTCTTTTAGCTCATGAACTTTATAGGACTACTCTTATTCTTAATTCCAGGCTTTGGAATGCTTAGTACGACTGGCATCTGGAAGGCGTGCATTATTTACAAGTGATGGAACACGATTGGAGTTTTTAACCCGGATTATGACTGGGACTAAAGAAATTTTGCAAACTGGAACAGGTAAACAATACTCATTTATGTACCTTTTGGTTTCTTTTGTACATTACATTTAACTTCACAACATAAGAATATTTTTCTGATCTTTATTGTGGAAATGTGTTATTTTTATGCCATTGCACTGCTGGAGGATCTTATATTACTTCTGATTGTAGATATCCAAATAATCATGATATGGTATAAGCTTCATTGCTGCCCGGTCGAACTATTTATTAAGGCAATATTTGAAGGTTTATAGCGATGATATGTACTGAGGTGGTACTTTTTAGAACCCCATTTCAAAGATGAATAATCTAGATTTAGATGGTTAACAAAATCAAAGCTGTAGGTTGGGTGAGGCAAAGGCACCTTTATCTTCTTTTGTTGCCATATTTCATATCTTCTGTGTCCAAATAATATTTTTAGATTGATAAGCTTGACCTCACTGTATCTCCAATAATATATGTTTTAAAGTGCTTACAGGAATAGATCAATTTCTACAATGACAAAAGTATCACTTCAGTATCATTCTGCCTATTTGTGATAGTAAATTTTATTGATGCGCAATCAACGGAAAACTACTAAAATTTCTGATATGGTTAATCTTTGAAAGCTTTTGTTGTGGTTCACAATGCAGAAGAGAATCTTGTTGCTCCCTTACAATTGAACGTCTTTCCTTTGCATCTGTGTAATAGATTTTGATTGCTATCATATATTTTTTTTTTCTTTTCGCAATTAATTGCATTGAGTGCTATGTTTTGCAAAGTATGGAAATTACAATCTGGTTTGATCTTATGCCTTAATCATCTGACACGTGAGCAAAACAAACCAGTTAGATTTGATTGTTGATTTCAGAAGAACATTTCAAAAGTGTATATGAACTGTTTGCAACTACAGGCTACAGCAGTTAGCCGTACTACCTTTTTTTATTAGGATTCTTAAGTCCTTGCCTGGCTCCAAGGCAAATTTTCCCATCATTTTAGTTCTACATTTATCCTGAGGCAAAGTGATAGACTATGGTGAGAGAGAGATGGATATTTGACCTGTGTAAAACAGGTTTACTAGAGACAAAATATCCACATTAACAGCAGGCCTGATTCCAGAGTTGAATTGATTGGCGGATAAGAATATCTGCACATCTGTAACAGAAACTACATTGGTCGGAATATAAAGTGAAACATTTTTGTTCTTCTAAATTACATGTATTCAGCTGCATGCTACGATTTGTACTTTGTTTAAGAATACCCTTACAGTAGAACTGAACTTCCAGGTAATGTTATGGTACATATGTTGTTTAGCCTGTTATGTTGCCTCATAAGAGAAAAAGAAAGAGAATATGCAACAAAGAGTAGTAAAGATATATGAGGGCATGGCCTTATTATTAGGCTTTTCTCCTTATATATGGTGCAGGGTCCATGTGCCCTGTCCTGCAGTCTCAGTCTTTTGAAGTATCCTTCACTGGAATTCTGGAGTTTGAGAAGCTTAATATATTAGTTGGGCTCTCTACCTAATAGCTTAAGTTTATGGGTTGAATTGTTGAAAGCTTAACATGGAATCAGAATTTGTTTTGTTTTGGCCTGTGGCCTATGTGTTGCGTCCTAGCCTGCATGTTAGCAGATGAGGGAGAGTGTTGAAATATCCACATTATACCTCTGTGGAGTTTGAGTCTGCTTGATATTAATGTGCCCCGCAGCCATCATCTTAAGTTTTAAGCAATGTTTTAGCTTAAGAGTAATTTAACACACAAAAAGCCATATTTTTACTCAATAGATGATGCTTAAAGCTAGTGATTTGTTTTGAGTCATGTTCTCTCTGCAGTATCAAAATTTACACACTATTGATTGATCATGACTCGGAGGTTGAATGAATTGGAAGTTTAGGTTGAATTCTTACCCGTGTGATGCTTGCTTGATGGGTTCCCATGGCCTTAATTGCTACTTTTCGTTGATGTTTGTTAATTTTCTAGGTTCTCTTCGTAAAGTTTTAAGTTGGCTGTTATGTTTGTGGTTGTTCTCTGCTATGTTTTCAACCTTCAAAACTATCTTTATGTACTATCAATATCATAATAATATTATTTCATTTGCCAATAAAAAAGTGCATTCAATAGATTTGGAATTCATTCTGATTTTAAATTCATGGAATTGGCTTCCTAAATCTTGCTTGGGAGACAGGTCTTGCTGATCATGATAATTATCACGTGTACTGCTGCCTTCTCGGGCGCCTTAAAGTGAATTATCAGGTGATGTCTCTTGCAAAACCGTACATACTTCTCATGCATGTGCATTTGTTTTAATATCTGTATATCTGCTATGTTTAGCTGTTCAATCTGCCCCCTTCTTCATCTACAGTTGGTATGCAAACTGTGGTTTTTGATACTTCCGAAGATCTACATGTGGATTATTCTACTTGACCCTGTATGGAGGGAGCCAATCAAAGTGGATTAAATGATACATGTTTAGGACTGTGTTCTCTTGAAGAATGCAATATACATTACATATTGCTCTTTAAGAATTCTTTGTTGCTCTGATGCTGGCTTAGATTCTATTAAGCACTGTTTTAAGGTTCTAATATTTGATTTTTCTTAACCACAATATCAGAAATCCAGAAGAAATTTTGGTATTGCTCTTTCGTATGTTTGTTCAATGCAAGTCAGTTTAAACATTTTTAGTATATAGGTTTTTTTGTCTTTTATTTTTTTTTTCTGATAGCGATTTGTCTGCAGAGCATAAGGTCAGTGATGGCTGTTCTAATCAATAACTAATGGTGCAGTTATCAGAGCTTGTAAATGCCGATGGCTATAGTGATTGGATACATTTAGTAGCAGAGTTTACATTAAAGTCTCTGCAGTCTTGGCAGGTTACTTTATGATTACATAGTACAATTAGTTAGTGTAATAAATATTATTTTGGTTATGTCCTAATTTTGTTTCTCTTGTCAATTTGACATGTTGAATCAGTGGGCCAGTGACAGTGTTTACTATCTTTTGGGGCTGTGGTCAAGATTGGTGACATCCATACCGTATGTGAAGACTGAGAAACCAATCCTGATTCTTGAATATGTGCCGAAGATAATTGAAGGTTTTGTTTCTTCAAGATTTGATTCTCTGCAGGTAAGATTGCATTGTAACTGACATGGCTATTATCATATTTCATTCTTGCAACATGATTAAGTTGTCCACTGTTCTTTGATGCAGCTTGATTTACAGGATGAACTTTTAGAGAATCCACTTGACAATGTGGAACTTCTGCAGGATCAGCTTGAGTTTTTTCCAAATCTTTGCAGATCTCAGGTTTAGGATTCTTCATTGACCCTCTCTATCTTCTTTTGAAGTTCACATATAATTGCCAAATACAACTTCTGAGTTCTGAAATTTCAACTTTGTCTGATTTCTTGAGTTGCAGTATGAAACTTGTAGTCCGTTTATTATAAAAACTATGGAGCCTATTCTGCAGACATATATGGTATGGTCTTGTAATTTTTTCACAAATGTTTGTTTTTTTTCTTCGAAGATAGTTCTGAAAATTTCTATGATGATCCTGGTGTATGAATCATATTGTTTTGTTTTGTGCAGGAAGGGGTAAATGGTTCATCATTTGCAAATAGTAATGAACTTTGTATTATTGAAGCAAAGCTGGCTTGGATAGTGCATATTGTTGCTGCAATCCTTAAGACAAGGCAAATTGTTGGTTCTAGGTAAATATTGTAACTGTTTCTGATTACACCTCTAGATTTCTAAGGATGATTTGGTTCTTGTCTAATCTTGCTTCATACCTCTCATGCAGTGGGGAATCACAAGAGATACTTGATGCAGAATTGTCAGCCCGTGTTTTGCGGTTGATAAATGTCACTGACAGTGGACTATACAGTCAGGTAAATTCTTAATATAATGTCACATTTGTATGTTTTAATTATGGTTTTCATAATATCAGCATCCTGGTAGAAAACCTTAGCTTGCTTATACATTAGCACATGCTCAACCAAGTAACTGTTATTCATTGTAGAATCGTATTTATATTTAAGATTCATCATCAACACATTCAGATTGCTGGTTTCTTTTTTTGTGGTTGGATGTATAGCTGATCATGTTGTTGCTGTTCTTACTAAGCATACTCTTTTGAGCCCAAAAAACTTAAGAGGACCACAAATATTTAAGAGCTACAGCATGTAGATTGTGTGAAAGCTTGATTCAAGTAGAGCTACTCAAGAATCTCTTTTGAGAAAAATCATTATCCCCTCCACACAGCTTCAACCGAAAGCTCTAAAATTTATAAGCTTCAATTTGTTGCTTCTGCTCTTGAGCATTCAAAATGAAGAGTAGAAATTGGTTTGTTTTATCCATCTGGAATCTGGATGGAATTTTTTATGCTTATTCTACACGAGTGCAGTTGGTAACTTTGTACTTAATAGGGTCTTGTTCCAACAGTAACTTTGTACTTGTTATTTGCTCTTGCTGCCAACAAGTTCTAGATGTTTGCCTTTTATTTTATTTTATCTTTTTATTAGTGCGTGCCTTAAAATTAAAGAATCTTGACAGTTGATACAGAAATGTCATCCTGTCTGAATGATCTTTGTTTCTTTTTCTTATGCTTTGTGTTTTGATTATGCATCTTAACCTAATGTTTCTTCATAACTATGGTTGCTTTGTGTTGTTCCCTTCCTAATTTTCTTTTGTTATATCTTTGCATCTATCAGAGATATGGTTTGCAAACTTTGCTTGCTGTGGTTCTATTTTCCTTCTTGTAAAGTGCTGCATTGTAATAACAAAAATTTCATTGCTGATAAAAAAACAGAGGTATGGTGAAATAAGCAAGCAGAGACTTGATCGCGCTATCCTCACTTTCTTTCAGCATTTTAGGAAGTCTTATATTGGTGATCAAGCTATGCATTCTTCTAAGGTAAATATGTGAATTTAACATTATTTAGGTATTTTTTTTCAGAAAGCTCTATCAATATTAGTTCTAATTCTTTTGCAGCAGCTATATTTACGACTATCTCAACTTCTTGGTCTCCATGATCATCTACTTCTGTTGAATGTTATTGTTGGCAAAATTATCACAAATCTAAAGTCTTATACAGAGGTAATCATTCAAAGTTTATTCTTGCAATTCTTTGTTTTAGGAATCCAATTTGTATTGTAACATAACCCCATGTGCAGTGTGAAGAAGTCATGGACCAAAACCTAAGGCTTTTTGAGGAAATGGCGTCTGGGTAAGTTTTTCTCGTACTGGTTTCGATTACTGAAAATCTCTGTTATTTCTTGGATACACTCTCTCCCATTTGTGTTTATACTAGATTGAATTTTATGCAGATATATGACAGGAAAACTGCTGTTGAAGTTGGATAACATTAAATTCTTAATTTCACACCACAATGTAAATATCCATGTCAAAATACTTTATGTTCAAAGTTTACTTTCAGTCTCTGCATGTATGAATATTTTAAGCTATATATAAATACTGTTATCTGTTTCAGAGGGAGCACTTCCCTTTTCTTGAAGATCGAAGATGTTTTCGTAGCAGAACAAGATTTTATTACACAATTGGTTCCCTGATTTTCATGGAGGGTAGCCTTTTTAAATTTCGAACTTCAATGGATTGCCTGGGGCAGGTATGAATTTGTTTTATTTTACCATTGTTTAAATTATATGCATCCTTCCATTTCTACTTTGTTTTCTTCCCAAATAAAAATGTTACTAGAAGGTAAATTTTGATAGTGTTTTGTAATGTAGGATTGGAGAGGAAGGGATATAATGTAGTATCCCACATTAAAAGAAAGTGAAGTTGATGACTGTTTGATCTACTAGTTGAGCCTCTGTCTAAGAGATTAAGCTTTTTGGTTTGAGTGAAATTTAACATGGAATTGTGAATTCTTAGGAAATCTCGAATCAGGCCCTTTGTACTTACTTCGACAAAGGAAGCGCGGGCCTCCTCCATGTCCATAGATGAATCCTTTTTGTCTTGGTCCCAATTCAAGAATAAGCCAGTCCAAACTAATTGAATACTTGTGCCAGAAATGACCTGAATAAAGCTTCCATCCCCATATATAATTAACAACTCGAAGTAGAGCTGGTTTGGTCTTGGGCCTATGTGGCCAGTTTTTGGTTCCTTTCTGTTTATTCTTGGTCCACATGTAAGGCCCATTTTATTGTCGGCCTCCATGTGAGTTAGTATAAAAGTATCCCTCATTGAAAGAATGTGAAGTTGATGACCACTTGATATGTTAATTGAGTACTCCACCTAATAGCTTAGTATTTCGGGGGAGAGTAATGCTTAAAATGGTACGAGAGCTGGTTTGGCCTTCTTGGGCCTATTTGTATTTCCTTTGTGTTAATTCTTGGTTTACTTTATGGGCCCTTTTTTTTAGTATTCCATAGTGAAAGAATGTGAGGTTCATGACTACTTGATAGTGGAGTGAATTTTAACTTAACCTTGTAAGAGACAGGATGATTGCTTATTAGTGTTTTAAAGTTGCATTAGTTTCTTCCTTAAAATGTTTTTAAGTTTTAACTAATGTGTGGTGTTTATTCAACTTAAGGTTTTCTTAAGTTTAGAAGGCACTCCAGATGCATTGTTTCGATCAGACGCTGTCAAATATGCGATGATTGGTTTGATGCGGGATCTCAGAGGAATAGCAATGGCATCAAATAGGTTTGTATTTCGATTGTAGTTTTTCATATTGTGTGCAGAATCCAGAACTGTTATCTTTTTTTTCTTCTCTTTTTCAGTCGCAGAACATATGGTTTCCTTTTTGATTGGCTATATCCAGCTCACATGCCTGTTCTCATAAAAGGTGTTGCACATTGGGCTGATACTCCTGAGGTAAGATGCAAACTACCTTTTCTTCATGAACTTCCATAGTGGTTTGCATGAAACAATTGTTCATTTTATTTCATGTCTAAAAAATAGATAATATGTTTTGGTTAATATTTTGTATATTATTGCATTTCTTCAATGACTTAGAACTGTTCCTCTATCAGGAAGGGAACCATGAAGTCTGTATAGTACCTTTGTTTTCTGGAGATATGTAGGTTCTCGAACAAGTAAAATTGTTGATGTTTGTGGTGACTTTGAATTTTGAACAAGTAAAATTTTTAATTACTCCGTGCCATTTTTTCATGTGTGGTCGTTGATTGGTTTTGTATTACATGATGGAACTCTTTTGGTGGTGAGTTTAGTATGATGTGTTTCGTTAGTCTCATGCACTCCGTTGTATGTAGAAATTGAACTTTCCCCTTTTACAGAAAAAGTATTTTATACTTGAACACAATGTAGGTGACAACTCCTTTGTTGAAGTTCGTGGCTGAGTTGGTGTTGAACAAATTCCAGCGATTGACCTTTGATTTGTCATCTCCTAATGGTATATTACTTTTCCGGGAAGTGAGCAAACTGATTGTGTCATATGGAGCAAGGGTTTTGTCCTTTCCCAATCGAGCAAATATGTATGCCTTCAAGTACAAGGGAATTTGGATATGTTGGACTATTCTTACAAGAGGTATTCAATTATTTCTTCTATTGTTTTAGCTTCATTTGGTAGTCATGTGATTGGTTCATTTATTTTTTTTCAGTAATGGAAGAGAAATATTATAGCCTAATTTTTTCAGGCATTGTTATGTGTTTCATCTAGTCTGTATTATTACTGTAGATGTATTATTTTTATAACATGTATTTGTAAAGAGAGGGATTTGAAATTTCCTTTGGTTCAATATTTATATGGATGTGTTCCTATTTAGTGAAAACAACCTTGTTCTAGTCATTTGCTGTCATATATAAGATCTGAGTGTTTGGATAATTGGTGGTTCACCCCTAATCTTATAATTCTCCTATAATTTAGCACTTTCAGCTATCATCCCTTGGTTTATGGTTGAAGTTCAGAATGAAGCTTACTGATAAGAAGCAGAATCTCATACCAAGATTTACACTAGAATTGAAATTAAAGAATCTCTCCATTTTCTTTTCTAGTCCTCTTCTCTTTATTTATATTCAAGGGGCATGGGAATCTTGCTGTATCCACTATCCCTCATCTTATTGCATGTGAACTGTGTTCATGTATGAGTTTCAGCTGCACTCTTTGGTCGCCGTCTCTGATGCTTCATACACTCTGTCCTCAACCTGACCATTTCCTTATCTTGCATTGTGTTCATTAAATGCCAATAAGCCCTTTCGTGCTTCAGCATACATTTCTTCACAAAAATGTAATTGGAAGTTCTTAATGTTTTATTTGAGAACACGAAAATGGGTTTCATGTATCTTGACCATACCTTTATGTCAATTAAATTTACTGAATGAAAATTTAGTGGCGTTCTTTTGACTTCATCCTTGTGGTCAACTTTTGTATTACAGCACTGTCTGGAAACTATGTCAACTATGGTGTGTTTGAGCTTTATGGTGATAGAGCTCTTGTTGATGCTCTTGATATTTCTCTGAAGATGGTAGTATCAGTTCCTTTGGCTGATATATTGGCATATCGAAAGGTACATTTCTTATCTGATTTCTAATTGTTATGTAGTCCATCTGTTATTCCAATTAATACCCCTTGTAACCATGCTGAATGTGAGAGATGCGCATAAACATGCATCTTGACAAAACATATTCCAGTTTTTTGTGTGTGTGTATGCGGCGCCCCAACCTATAATATTCTGTATCCCTTGTAACCATCTGAATATGAGAGATGCACATACACACATTCCAGTTTTTTATTTCCCCCAACCTATAATATTCTGTACCTGCACTATCCTATGTATTTTGATGGTTAATTAGAATATTAGAAGCATTGTCATGTTTCGACTTATTGTTTCTAGCTATGCTGTGTCGGGCTATCATGTTCTGTTTTACTATTATTCTCTATATTATCTTGGATACATAGCTTGAGAATAAGATCAGATGAAAAAGACAATGGAGACTCTAAATTTGTGTTACCATGTTGCTTTTCATGCTCCACATTGAACACTTAACATGATATGTTGTCATAGTGTTACTCTAACAATCTCTTGATCTGGCTCTTTCGTCCTTGCTTGTAACACTCTTTTCACCAGCTTACAGTGGCCTACTTTGCATTATTGGAGGCTCTGTTGAAAAACCATCTAGTTTTCATTTTGAATTTGGAAACAAGCTACTTTATGCATATTGCAAGATCACTTGAAGCTGGCCTTAAAGTATCATATGCAGATATCTCATCTCAGGTTCATATAACTCTATCTATCAACCATTCTTATGCTGATTTCATTAATGAGCAAGTTTGCAAGTGTTATCAT
>JAYMSY010000122.1:0-15493 GCA_036897685.1 Monsonia emarginata | reverse complement strand
AAATTGAAAACTCGAAAATTTCAGCAACCAATTTGACAGCGCGCGCCCAAAGTTCAGCAACCAATCAGACCTATATACCAAAAAAAACAAGCAAATTGATTTGTCACCTTACATTATCCCTTTTATTGTCATATGCTCATCTTTATTGACACTTGGAAATTTAGTAGAGCAATAGTCACTTCAGAAAGAGAGATGAAGCTTTTCATCAATCAATTTACAAAAAAGTAAAGGCACATGTTTATATTGGTTGGTCATCAGCCCAAGATGCTTATGGTCTAGCTTTTTTCTTTATCAACACAACTAAAAGAAAAAGGAAGTGAATAGAATTCATGGCCTCCATTTTACACAAACAAATATGGAATTGCAAGAAAAAAAAAGCAAAAAAAAAAAAGAGCATATGTATGACCATTATTGTCACATACAGTAATTTTGTAAGTAGCTTATTAACTTAATTAATAAGCTATTAAACTTTCTATCAAAAAAAATAATAATAAGCTATTGAACTGGTTTGACAAGTTTCATTATAAACTTTTAAAATATTTTTCAATAAACTTGGGAATATAATTTTTCAGCTATGTTTAGAGTAATTTTATTTTACTTTTATTCCTAAAAATATAATTCTTTTTATGTCATTTGTACATTCCAACTAATTCAACAATTAATTTGACTAAATATTCATTAAAAACAACTAATTTTTTTAGTTCTCCCCACTCTTCCAGCTTCGACTAGCTTTTAGTTCATTGCAAACAAACCCGATACGCTTGTGCATTACTGCATTTGGTGCTCAATTTAGCTTATAAGTAGGTCAAGTAACCATCTTAGTCACAAAGTCCTAAATGTATTTTGTAAAATAAAAACAAACTATAAGGTACTTAAAAGTTGAATAAGGAAACAAATAATACTCAACTTCTCAATTTTCAGCTCATAAGCAAATTTTTTTAGTTTGACTGAGAAAAGGGCTTTTAATAATCTTATATAAACTATTTGTAAGTTGGTCAAACAACCTCTCATAAGTCCCAAAGTGCTTAACAAAAATTTTGTAAATTCAAGACTATTTATATTTTTTTCACCTCGTAAAGTACTTGAAAAATGAAAATGCAAAAGGCTTGTCTTCTCGTCAAAACAGATTTGATCAAGAAAAAGACTTAAAGTGCCCATAACGAGTGACTTCACATGGCCGTGAAGCCACCCACCCCCACAACTGGTTGCAACCACTTTGGGAGATGTGACTACAAAGCAGGTAAGGACTGCTACAATCGAATTCAAACGCATTAATGAGTCTGTTCTATCCAAATCGATTCGTCGAATCGATTGGTTGTTGTTTTTGGTTGGCTACTACTTGGTCCGTCTGATCCGTCCAGCTGGCTTTTGATTGTGCAACATGTAGAACCCACACAAAATTGGTGCTCCAACCACACGTGGTGACTACACCATTGCTCATGCTCTTGTACACTCTAAAAGAAACTACTTATAAGCTCACATGCTAATAAAATATAAACCGTTTTTTAAAATTTCAACACAAACAAATTGATTCCTTAACAATGATGTCATGATACAACTTTTCCAATCTTCAACTCTTCACCAACAAGAGAAAATGAATTCAAATTCTGAAAATTCTCAATTATCATGGGGTGTAAGATCCATGATTTCTTTGAAAACCTCTTGCAAATAACATCACATGTACAAGAAAGTCACAAAGAAATAGCCCCATGTTTTAGACTAAACAGATTCACCAGGACCACATGACCAAGAAGAGAACACACATACATGGGTATCTCAGAAACCCGACAACAATTGACCAAAACAATGAGGCCAAACTGAAAATCTAATGTTAGCTTCTTCTATTCACCACAAGATGTAAACAATGGTGGGTTCTAGTTTTTTTTGTACTTACAGCTTGACAACCACCACGCTAACGTTATCTTCGCTGCCCCGGGCCATTGCGACCTCTGCTAGTCCGGCTGCAGCCTCGGCAGCCTGGCTTTCATTCAGAAGTTCTTGGGATCTTCTCTTGATTCGCCCGTCAAGACATCTCCTCACAACCTGACACGCTACTTCGTTGGACACTACATCCCAGAGGCCATCGCTGGCTAGAATGAGGAACTCGTCGCTAGATGTTCGCCTGCTCACCGTCACTTCTGGTTCGGGTATCACATATGGCTTCAGGTGCTGATCACCTGGATCAAGAATCAACAAGTATGTAATAAATTCAAGTCTGCTAATATTTATCCACAATTATGTACTGTAACGCTTTCTTCACACCATTGCGTCCTCTGTATATAGGAACATGGAGTGATTCAGGAAAATACTTTGACGGGGCAAAACTATGTAAAGAGAAAAATCAGAGTCCTCAGTAAAGCTTATGTTTTTTTTTCTGCTTTTCCTCGGTTTTTTCAGTAATAAAAGTTGAATATACGATAAGCTGATTGGTATTAACAAAAAGATATAGAGTGAACAAGCCTTCAACAGTCTGCTATGAGGATGTTAATGAAGGCTTCAAAACTATAAGTTGAAAGTAAAAAAAAAAGAAAAAAGAATTCTATTTCTTTGTTTTTTGTTCACTTGTTTTTGTTTTATTTTCTTATAATTGTAAAGTTTTTTTAAGTTTATCACCACTTAAATTTGATATAGCCCCTAGAGAAAGAAAAAAAATGTGATTATCATAATTTGAATAAAATGACTCGTTTAATTATTAGAAAACATCATAATGAATAACTATTTCAAATATAAAAACTCTTTAACTATAACTTTTGTTTTAATGTATATTTATTAAGCAAACATACTGCTAACAAGTAAGATTATAAAATAACATGAATTATTCTTTCAAAATTTGTTTTACCTAACAAATAATGTTTACTTTGGTTTATTATTTATGGCTCAAATAGCCAAAATATTTTTCCATAACACCTTGGTAGGGAGATCAAAACTTCGAGAAAACACATCTCAACAAGAAAAATTGTACCACGATTGTGTAGGTTTATTTTTGTCGCGATAAAAGACAAATCGTTGTCCTATTAATTAGAATCCATTGAGGAAATGCAGAAACGAGGGCAAAGAAAACAAAGGCTAAAACAGTTTGGCCAGAATTCAACTTGATGTATAATCTTTTCAAATTAATGTCCCAAAAATTGTAAGTATGAGTTTTTCAGCTTCCGACGCCAAAAACTCGTACTTAGAGTTTATTATAATTAAATTCCATTTGCTTATTGCTCCCACTGACAAATATTTCTAACTCCGTCTCTGATTGGATGTTTAGTTGTAGGAAGATAATGACAAGTAGTATTGTTTGTTGGGTGATATGCATCCATAGGAAAATAATGCATGAGAGGGTAGAGTAAATTATATTATATAGAAATAAAAGTGGGGAATGGGTTGGAGTTGAATAATCGATAAGATACAAAAATATATTGGAATTTTATTGGATTGGAGGCTTGCACGAGTCAAGAGATACCCGTGACCTACACCTACTTCTCTCTTCTTTTTTTCTTCTTTTCTGATTGCGACAACCGTGAACTATCTTCTACTGCCCTTCTTTTTTTCTCTCTCTAATTAGCACTCTTTTTTGTCTCTATTTTTGTTGAAAATTAGTTTAGTTTAGCTGGATACACGTTAAATGGAAAGAAGAATTTCTTTCAATTGTGGAACCCATATCAGAATAAAAATTCATGAGCCTTGTAAGAGTGTCCACAAGCTATTATCCTCATTTGCTCTATTGTGTAAGGTTTATAGTCGTAAATCATGTAATGTTTATACATGAATTAACAACAAGAATAGTTTAGACAAATGTCAAAATTTTCTTTTCTTTCGTTCATTTTCTATCTTAATAAATTATTATTTTATCATAAAAGCGTGTCGTGCGCCAAAATCAATTCATAATCCATTGAGACAAATAGTGTAATAAACAAAGAAACAATAATTAATCAGTTGACATTACTATTATCCCTTCAAGTGTTGTGTTAATTGTTTTTTATAATATAAGTTACACAAATGGAGGGAAGTTGATCTCCCCAACACATGAATTAGTACACAAATCTCACACTCATAAAACCAACATAAATAGTATATTCTCTGAGAATAAAATGTTTTATATTTATGTCAAATTAACATGTTACATCCGTGTCGTATTAATTTGAATTTTTTATTTAAATAATTATCATGCCATATCACATGTTTGTAAAGGTGCTAAATCCGCACCAATTGTGATTAAATTCAAACTTTTTTGGTTAAACGGACCAATATACCTTTGATACAAAGAAGAAGAAGAAGCAGAGAAAATGTTAGTTTTTGGGGTTGAAGAATATTTTTTTCCAAAAGATAAAAAAAAGTGAATTTAGATTTTCATGTTGTGAAATTTAGGGTTTCTCTGAAAATATCATGTATATATGTGTTTAAAATTTCAACACAATTATTAAATTATTATTTCATTGTATGATATTATTATCTCACTATATGTTAAAACAAAGGATGCATGAATTAATACACAATATATTAGACTTAATTAGAAATTAGAAGATTGTGTGGCCGTATGCTTATGTTATCAATATCACAGTCTATTTTTGAGAGGGGCATTTTGTTAGGGAAAAGTTAAACCATGTCTCATTAGAAAAGCGTATATGGATGCAAATTGGTGATGGCTACTCTTCACATATCCAAGAAAACGAACGCTACCTGTACATAAAATTCTACCCTAATTTTTAATATTGTGTGATCCACGACAAAAATATATATCTCAAACTAAGAAATTAGTTATCAAAGTCTACTAATGTAAGTGGTTAAACACTTGAATTTATAGACAATTGTTCTTAGTTCAAATTCTACAATTAGCTATTTTTTCTGTATATGTTCTTTGGATATTTCTATTATTATATACAATATTTTATTTTTATGCAAGATAACAAAAACAAGAGGAAAAATTCTATAGAATAAATAATATAATTATAATCTAACTTTATCATTTCAATATTTGGGCACAACATGAAATCATCAATCAAAAAATGTATCCGGGATCACAATACTCTAGGAGTACCATCGTCGTCCTTTGTGAATAAAAATAAACATAAATTCTTGGAATATGTACACAAGTATATAAGGTATCTTGATGATTCCATTGTTTGGGCACACACCATTTTGTTCACAAATAAGAAATTTTTATGAGACCACGTTATTTTCAGGTATTATCACCGTTTTTGCTAAATTCTATTTTATTTTTTTAACTTTTAAGTCATTAATCTTTGCGTTGAATATGAGTACTTTCATCATTTTTGTACACCGTTGGACGACTAATCAGAAATTTTATGTGATACCACATTTTTTCTTGGGATATCATCATTATTTTTAGGAAAAAAATATTTTTTCCAACTTTTAAGCTATTAAATTTGTGTTGAGCATGAGTTTAAGATAATAATGAGTGCATCTTAGTCATTTCATGGTTTTGAGTTATTAGAAAAAATTTCCGATACTATTTTTCCGAGAAGAGTCCAAGAACGACATAATTAGGACATGAAGAACCTCATACTACAAAAAGTGAGAGCTGTTGTTTACTGTCTTTCTTAAATTTGAGAGATTGCAAATGAAGAATTTGCAGAGCAATCTTCATATGATTCCGTGGGTGAAGAAATGATACTGTTACCAAGTCACCAAGTAACTCAACAGAAGATACAAACCAAGCCCAGGACCAGGAGAACATAACAAGCACTTAAGACTCCTGTTGCATAGTGGACAGTAACATTAATTCAATGGTACTTACGTAGTTAGGTTCTATTTTCCTAGAATAACATTCATGGATTTTGATTTTCACCAACGTCAAAGTTACAATTAATTAATAATTACCATAAAAGTACTCGTATACAATATATCCACACAAAATTGATCATTATGATTCACTTTTGCGCTTTGATTAATCAACTCGCTGCCTATAATTATTAAAACAAATACCTCATAATTAAGCCCCCCGAATCCATCATTTTCTTAATTTGCAATTGGGACCGACAATCTGGATTCATCGTTTCCTTTCTCCTCCACTACATAGATGAAGATGATTAAATCCAACATCTTCTAGTTTACTCCTATATATATTCCGCTAATTAAGTGTTGTAGTGGTTAAAGATCAAAATTGGGTCGCCTAATTATTTAGTTTTGTCCTAGGTTGATGCTGAATGCTGATGTCACTAATGGGAGATGAAACTACTTTTACTTTATCCTACAATTCATGCAACATACATAATTAATATTTTGAATTTTCATGGAATTAAAATTTTCAAAAAAAAATTCAAATAAATATCACATGACAATTATTTTGAATAAATTGTGGGCAAGTTGAAATGTGATCATTTGCCATGTGGTATTGAATATATGGTTTGACTGACTGTGGAAGAGCTCAGTTCTCAGTGTGAGGGCATGAGTTCGAGCTTTAATTACATTTATTGAAATCTTTAATTAAGATCTAGTATCCATCAAGAGTTATAGGTGGATATAAGTTACTCTGTAAATAATAACATATGAGAATGCGTTTTTGTGCAGTCTAAGAACATTCACGATGTGAAGACATGAGTTTAAGCTTCACTCACATTTATTAGAATCTCTAGACTCAGGATATTTTAGAACCTATCGTTCATCAATAGTTCTAAAAAGATATGGTTACTCGTTATTCATTAAATAATAACATGAGTGTGTGAGCTTACGCGCAGAATAAAAGCATGAACAATTTTGGTTTATAAGGAATTACAGCCTTAAAAGTAATACATCAAAATCCTATTAACCATGATATTGTTAATAAAACTCTTTTCTTTGATACGTATATTCTCTGGCTTCATTTCTTTCTCTCTGCTATAAAATATTAGTTAGTAAGTCAGGAACTTAATGAATTCAATTCATTGTAAAAGTAAATGCAATACTTTAAATGTGCTATTTAAGTTAACAATGGATGCTCAAATGGAAATGGTTACCCACCCTCTTGTGTAGCATATATAGTAATGACCTCTTTATACAATAAGAAAATATTCGGACAAAAACCAAAAGGGAGTTGAGGTGGAGTGGTAGTTGTCGCCTGTCGGAGAAGGAACCGCAAGGTTCCCATATATGGCGCGGACCATTTTGGCGGTCATCGACCTCCAATTGCATGGCATCTAGCTAGCCACCCTTATTAATTACGAGAGTGGATAGTCTTTTCGACTGGACAGAAATGTATTGCTTGATATTTGTGGAAAATAAAAAAGTAAAGATTGTTATTTTTATATTTAATTTATTATTTTTTTGCTCTCATGTGTTATCATGTCACTATTTAAATTTATTTGGGATGACAAATTAATAATACACGACATATTTATCAAATAAAATAAAAATTAAAACAAATATTATTAAAATGAGACATTTAACTTGCATGATGAGTTTGTGCTGGCTATAAGTGATTTGATTAATTGTATAGTAACAATGTTCATAATTAAGGGTACTATGTAAGTACATGGCCATGGGTCATAGAGATAGAAATAGATGGATGAAGCCAATATGTAACACCGACCATTCCAATATGTGGATGTGTGCGCGACAACTGACAAGGACTTTGTCAGCAATGCATTATTGGGTCCGGTCCTCAACCGTCCAACCCATGTAAAGACATTACATCCACTTCTACCATACAATCACATACATGATTCAATTAATTACACATTTGCTGCCACAAATAAATAAGACGTCTTAATTACTTCGCTAACATGAATAGTATGTCACTTTTATGCCTCTCTTGGTATTGGTACTACAAGTTTCATACAATGCAAGCCAGCCATTGTATTTGTGTTATTTATCCAAATTTGTTGTCAATTCTTATCCTAAAATATTTTGTTCCATACTTCACGCCACACGGATTACCTTTTCACAAATGACGTAGCTTGCTTGATGCAATCATTTAGCATCACATTAATGTTTATACAAATACATTTTTATTTTTTAAAAATAATTCTTTCAAAATAAATATTTCATTTTATATTTTTTGTAACAAGTTTAGTTTGAAAGTATGAGAGACAAAAAATCAAACACAAAAATAAGAATAGTTAATTTTAAAATCTTAACTAGAAAATTGAAATTTTTTCTTAAAATATCTGCATTGAAATTTTAAAATAGTTATTTTGAGACAAAAGAAACGACATTTTTCAAGAGATAATAAGTCGTTAGTATACCAAAAACATATAGTCCAATATTTACAATGGCGGAGACACGTGTGGACCTAAGTAGAGCCAGATACACTCAAATATATGCATAATGTTCATCTTTAGACACAGGTGCATGCTTAGCTCAATGGTAAAATGTCTCACTATTCTCTTGTGCCTACCCTAGTCAAATTTGGAAAACATCAAATATAAAACTGCCAATTGTTTTTTTTCTTCGGAGACTGTATATTTATGTATATTCTTTTTATAGTAATGTTCTGGTAAGAACAACAAAAAGTGATGCAACATCAACCGTCATATAGAACAATCCAATGGTTGTACTTTGTTCTATGTTTCTATTCTAAAGATTTGTTCTCACGTGAACCAAATCCTTCTTTTTATTAAATTAATTTATTTGCCCTAATTATTATTATTTCATAGAGGTTACAAGTTACATATAAATCTCTTTAAACTCTTCCCATCCGGATGTATCTCCATTCAGACTTAAATTGTAAGTGAGTACCCTAATTACTATATATGTCAAAGTTAAAACACACCCCGATTACTAGTTATTATGTTTATATAGAATACAAAATTTTATATGAATAAGACATAAGTTTACTTCCAGAAGTGTTCAATAATTTTAATCACTTTAACTTGTATATAAGATATGAATAAATTTTTTACGAGAAAATCAAAATCATCTCCAAGTTCAAGTCCGAGCATAACCAATGTGTCTATTGAATAAAAAAATGGTAAAGTTAACCAAGATGATCTTTTAGGCGATCCAGGTTTATGACCCCAAATTTTAAGTTTTTCTATCAATGAGCAAGATTTAGTTCGTAAAGTATATTTATTAAAAGGTTTGTGTCAACCTTAATTGAATGAGTTTCTTTGGTCTAATATTGGAGGTAAAGGGAGATGATTTAACAAAACTTGATATATTAAGTCTAAATTTTTTGGTACAATCACTAATAAAGAAATCATGAAACAGTTTTAGAATATGAAAAGTCGTAGAAGTGTTTTATAACGTTTAAAATATTCTAAGATATATTATTTTGATTCTTTTTAACCTATAAGTTATATACTAATTTTTGGAAAGACATTAAAGCATATATATTAAATAGTGCGTACAAGAACCAATTTTCGTCTTATTGAGTATTTGTAACATTGAATTGAAGGAGGTGGATAAGCAAAAGTTTGGTAAGGCCATTCAATAATATGTCCTCTGAACTCCTCTATGTAAGCGACTTCTGGTAGGTACGTTTAGAACTGCTTTTATCACTTACAAATTTGCCCCGCTAACATAAAGTTACTTTCTCTAATCTGAATACATTATCTATATATACATTCTAATAAAATAAGATAAAAAAGAGATTTATAATACGTATTACATCGTTATCTTATTTATTTTTTATTTTTGACATAAACTTTTGTTTAATTATAAAACAATCACATTGACTATAATTTAGTAATTTTTTTAATTTATTTCTCTTTTTAATTTTTATTATATTGTAGTAAATTTACTTACTATATAATTAATTAATTAATTTCTTCTTATTGTATCTTTTTTCTTTTTATTTTTGCATACTTGCTACTACTGTCTTTTTTTCCATATATATAATTGATAGTCACGTGCATAGTACAAGTAATAAACTAGTGTTTTAAAAAAGTAACAAAAATATTATTTTTATTTTTATCATTAAATTACTAAATTGAAACAAATAGTAAAATAAAACACACAAAAATGTAAGAATGAGTAGTGTAATTAGAAAAAAAAAAGGAAGTGTAGATATGGTATTTTTAGTGTGGAGAAGTGGCGTGCAATGCACATATAGAATAGATCTCTAGTTGCTTCCAATCCAATACAGTTGACTGCTCATCATAGATCTCTGGTTGCTGACAAAACAATCAGTGGATATCACAAGCCATCTTATATTTATGCTGTCCCATGAAATAATAATGCAATTGAGGGTTGTGGGTCCAGAGCCACCGTTAGATTAAATTATTGGCATATGAAGAAAATTGAGTGAGTGAGGAAATTACTAGTATTATTTATTACACTCTCCTTCCTCCACCGCATAAATTAAATTCTTTCATTTAATGACAACATTATTATTAGTATTGTTATTAAGGGAGGTAGAGTCAGCGTTTGACGGACTGACCAGGACGAGGACGAAGACCAGAAGAGAAGAGAAGAGAGGGACCATGACCATGACCATGCAATTCCAATTCCAATTACTACTACAATCCATCTCGATCGGTCTCACCACACCAAATTCATTGACCCTCTGACCACTCCCATTTAATTTTTCTTTCCAATTCCATTAATACCACCTCTTCTTGTTGTTGGAGTTGGACTCTCCTCTCAAGTCTCATCTCATCATCATTTCTCTAATCTGTATACATATATTATTCATACCACTCCTACGTACGTACATGATGCTATTAATTGGGATCATCATCCACATTCCACTACTGTCCCTCTCCCTCAACAATCACTTCTTCCTTGCCATAATCGGTTTTATAGGGTGTTTGGATTCAATTATAATCTGTTAAATTAGATTTTAATTATTAAATTTCACTTAAGTGTTTGACAAATTTATAAATAAATTTTAATCAACAGATTATAATTAAAAAATAATCTAAAAATAAGAAGATAAGTATCACTAACTTCTGATTTTGATGATTATAATCTGAAAAAATAGAAGTTGATTTGACTAATAAAAATATCATACTATCTTTCATATTTAATTGTATTGGTTTATTATAAAATTAATTATAACGTGTATTTTACCAAACACTTAACTTATTCTCTTAAAAATACATTATAATCTACTGTAGATTTTAATTTATTTTTAAAAAATTAATCGAAACACTCCTAGTATATGAGCTATGCCTACAATTTCATTTTTTTAAGATAGGTATGCTTTCAAATAAATTATCCACTTCATTCAAATTAAATTAACATGTTTTAATTAGCTTCTTAAAAGTAGATATTTGACGATAGTGTATAAAATTAAATTTGTTAAGTATATATTTACTGTATTGGAAGATGAGAAATACTACATTATCCATTTTATCCTTGTGGCAGTGTGTGAAACATATGCTTGCAACAAATAGATATTGAGTTCACCTCCTATAGTATCTAGCCTACAAAAGAGTTGAAATAAATCAATTTGTAAAGCTTAAACTTACCATCAGTTCGTTGTGAATTTGAGTCTCATATGTCTTTTGTATGTAACTCATACAAACGTGCAATACTATAGAAAAAGGGAGTGGAATGGTACATGTCTTATTTGTGTATGTCTAATGCATTGGATAAGCCACAACCAGTTTTTTTACTAATGAGTATATACAATCCTCAAAACCCAAAATCCAAACTCTTAAAACCCTACAAACTCTTTGGAGATTGAAGAGTTCAAGTTTAGAGTTTAAAATGTCTTGAATACTCGTTAATTAAAAAAAGATTGTGACTTGTCACACGCATTAGACATACAAAAATAGAAAATACAAGACTTATTTCTCAAAATAAAAATAAAGCAAGTATAAATAAATAATAATAATAACAACAACAGCTGCACATCTGAGGGGCTGCAGACATCCCGTGATTCCACCCGCACCCGTGTTCTTCTGTTTTCCCTCACACTCCACTCTACAACTATGTCTTCAATCATTACGCACTCACTATGGTAGCTTTTTACTAACATTTTGATGTTCATTAATACAATAATGTTAGTAATTTATATTATTATAAAATCAAATATATATTTAGTTTTATTATATTACACTTCCGAGTCATTAAGGAAATATATGCAAGGGCAAAGAATTTATAACTCTACAAAATAACTTAAATGGAAGAGTCATTAAGGGTAAGCTGTATGGATGTGGTTTCTCCCACAAACCATCCACAATCCTTAGCATTTTAATACACTGCCCTTCTCCTATCCAAAAAAAAATACACTGCCCTATTTGTACAATGAGCTCCATTTCTAACCTTAGTTTCTTCACTAATTAAATACACCCAAAAACTTCACTACACAACATATGACCCATTTTTTAAAGCCTCTTTTTTACATTTCCCATCCAAAGAAACAGGAATCAGCTGTAACAGCACCCCAGAGGCCCACACCAACTATTTACTCTCATTCTGATCCAGCTTTTTCTTTTGAGCCAGCTTCTTCCTCTCATTTTGAA
Source organism: Monsonia emarginata (assembly GCA_036897685.1). Lineage (NCBI taxonomy): Eukaryota > Viridiplantae > Streptophyta > Magnoliopsida > Geraniales > Geraniaceae > Monsonia > Monsonia emarginata. The sequence goes on along the minus strand of JAYMSY010000122.1, from coordinate 3,155 downwards.
CCAGCTTGCTCCTCAAATCCATTAGAGCTTCCACAAGTCCTGTATTAAGATTGCGCTTTGGCAAGCTACCTTCAAAATGATGAGGCCTGATAAAATAAAAGTAAAGCTCTCAAGTGATGATAAACTCATTAACCCCACATAAAACTACATTAGCTTCAGAACCACTACATTCTGGGACGACTGAACATGGAAAAGAAAAGGGATGCATTAGAGTAGATAATGGTTATCCGATGAGCACACATTTCAAGCTTAGAACTAAGATCTTATCTCACAGCAGTTACCAATTCATTGTAATTGTATACAAACAACCAGATGAGCATACATTTCAAGCTCGTCCCAGGTAAATTCCAAAGTACAAGTAGCTATGGTACGCTTGACAGGAAGGATCCAGTGTCCAGATCCATTATACTTGGGAGATGGAACAGCAATGCATGACAGGATTCTATTTGTTTCATGGAGGATCTTACTTAACTACTACACAAGTTCAGTTCAAATTACAGGTCAAGGCCCAATTAGATGTGATCCCTAGCATTAATTATCTAGCTCAAACCCCCATTTATGATCAAACATTAGTCAATCCAGGAACACTTGATTCAAACAGGGTTCAGGATACCAGGCTCATTTAAAATATCACAAACCTAAAGAACCTTGCATTTAACATCTGCAAAGGAGAATAGGCAGTCTAAAGTTGGGGCTTCGATGAAGTCTTCAGCAAGGCATTTGTTTCAAGAAAAATGGTATTGGCAATAACTTCATTGGTCAATGAGGAGATTAGAAGCGACACTGATTAGCTGACTCCAGTTAACGATGAGTGTTCAATTAGCTTCGGAATGCACAGGAAGGCAAAAAGTGGCATTCTCAATATATGTAATAGTCATAAGGTGCGCTGCAGAATATAAGATAAATGGTAAGGTTATAGTCGGTTTGTGTGTGCACCTTTCTTCTTGAAGCCTCATTTCGGCCTCCTCCTCTAAAGCTTCTTCAATCTAATACAGAACAGGCAAAAATAAGGGATTTGTGGAAAACTCATGCTAGAAGTGGACCAGCACATATCATGATAAGAATCTTCTTTAAAAGATTAATACGAAAAGCAAGGTACATGATTTTAGGCAAACTGAAGCTAGATATAAACTAAAACATCTCTTTTGTTTTACATATCCAATAAATTACAAGTATATTATAGTCTATATGAGTGCACATGTAGGTATGCAAGATGCCAAGAAAAAAGAAATTTCTATTTTATTTTCTCAGGAAGTGGACATAAACATCATCATTGACAAGGTGCACGTAGTTTTTGTACCAGTGACACGATGGTTTGGTAGTGGTTGGGGTGATACCTCAAGTTAAAAAAGAAAAAGAAATGGTTTTAGGTGGAGATGAATAGATTTTGATGCAAAGAGGTTGTACAAAACATGTTCTCCAGCACCACTTTGATTCATGTTGTAGGTGAGAATCATAGACATGGATAATAAAATCAAATATGAGACAAAGTGCCTGAACTTGCATCATAATAAGCAAGACTCACCCTGAAATAAACAAGTTGGATCTAGCATAAATGTTGTATTACTGCATCTTACCTCGGAAACTAGTGTCCTGCAACTCCATACAGAGGCTCCCTGAAAATAAATCCATCAAATCAGTAACAAAACCCAATTTTAACATGTCAAGTACATTGCTTGTGTGAAATATTGGTAGTGTTTGATAGTAGGAAAATACAAGGGAATCTGTCTAAGTCAACAAGAAAGTTGAGATTATCATGTTTGGTAAAGCTAGTCAATGAAGAGAGACAGTAAAGTTTTGATTCTAGGAATCAACATTCCTCCCAAATGGGGGAAAAATAATACTGGCTAAAAGGTGGTATTCTTTTTAGTGATGTACTTTCCACCTCTCTGGATTTTAAAAATACATTTTTATCCCTAATTAAAAAATTTATTCTTTATAATCCAATTTGAAAGGGTATTATTGTCTTCAATTTAAAAAATTTAAATCTCTAAAATTTACTTTCCATATTTCAAACATAATATTTTAAATGCCTACAAATCAATCAAACATAATATTCTAAACTTTCTACTAATTTATATTCTAATAATCTACACATTCAAGAGTAATTTAAATTCCTGCCATCAAACGATGCCATAGTACTAACTTGTTTTTAATAATCAGTGCATAACGTACACAATTTCCAATGTTGAGTGAAGACAATATATGAAACATTTACAAAATACAGTATATAGAGAACAAGTAAATATCTGAAAAGATCCCAAAAAAATCTGGATTCACATGCTCTATTCCCTCCATCTTTCTTTTACACTCTGTTCTACTACATTAGTGTGGATGTCCTATTTTAAGAGGTCATACGTAATTTCCTAATCTTATTCTTCATATTAGCTATAGTTTGAAAAAAGGTACACGTGAAAAGTCAACCACTATCAAAATTGTCCTTAATCTATGCACGCACAAAAAAAGAAGTCAAATAGGACTTCAGTGAGAAACTAAGGGCATATGTGGAGCAGGAACTATAATACCAAAAACCAAAACTGCTCATGATGTTCAGAACTATAAGGTGATCGAATCTTTGTAACATTTCCTGAAATAGGTTAAAGCATGAAACTGAGAGATGACTGCAAAAATTTTGACTTACTTTCAAAATTGAAAACACTTTTTTTTAAGATTTTGCCACCTCTATTCATATTTAACCTCACGATCACATGATCAATGCTCCATATTCTTGCTCACCTTACATATAACTTGTTTATCGTGCATTATCACAATAACAACATACTGAGGCTTGTTAGAGATGGCGTTTAAAATTTTACAGATGAAAAAAAGTATTTTCATGGTTATCACAAAGGTATATGATGAGAGGAATGCATACAGCTGCACATGCCGCATCTTGCTGAAGACGATCAGATGTCGCAACCCAAACTTTTGGGCATCCATTCTCCCTTAAGGCCACGACCTAGAATGTGAACAAGGAAATAAGCTACGATCATAATAATGAGTTCACTAAATGTACCACTAAACAAGATAGAATGAGCATCACAATCACCAAAAAAAATCAGTTTGGAAGTAAATTTTAAATATACCACTAAGCCAAAATTAAAATCACTTCACTAAATGTAGAACCAGCATCTAATATAAAACTTCTGAATGCC
>JAYMSY010000121.1:0-15528 GCA_036897685.1 Monsonia emarginata | reverse complement strand
GTTTCCCGAATACAAGGCTAGGGAATTCTACATCGCAGGAGAGAGCTATGCAGGCCATTACATACCACAGCTTGCACAAGCAATTCTTCACAACAACAAGTACACAAACCAGACCAGAATCAATCTAAAAGGGGTTGCTGTAAGTTCAGTGAACTTCAAACCAATGAAACCATTTACTTGGTAGTATTTGATACTATTGGGAATTTTGATGAACATTGATGAAATGGGCTTATCAGATGGGTAATGCATACATTGACTTTGAAACTACTGTGAGAGGCGCGGTGGATTTCTTCTGGACACATGCTCTCATATCGGATGATATATACTGGGGACTCATATCACACTGCAATTTCAGTTTGCTGAATTCATCAGCTGTTGACTGCAAGAAGTTCATTGATGAGGCAAATGAGGCAGCTGGGAAAATTCTTAGCTATGACATTTATGCACCCATTTGCAATTCTTCCTTGGATTCCATGTCTGTAAGTTCACTTGACTTTTGCACCATTAAGGCTATTTGGCACACACACAATAAGCTACCTTACAGCTTATTAACTAAGTCATTAAGCTCCTGAAGTAGTAGTGTTTGACAAGCTACATTCATGAACTTCTAAGCTCATTTTTAGTAGCTTGTGAAACTAGCTAGTTCCTATTTACACAAACTAATTCATTTATAACCCACTAACCCCTATTCCTCAATATGAGATAAGAAACAACTCTCTATTTAGTTTTTCAGCTTTCAACTCATTGTGTTAAACAGGGCTAAGTCAACTAAACAAATGATATCTAGCTTAGTTTCTTTCTACTCCAAATGATCCTACTAATCAATTATGAGTTACCAACAAGCAGTTCTCTACATTTGATCCGTGCTCACAAAATTACATCTCTTCATATCTGAACATACCTAAAGTTCAAGAAGCTCTTCACGCGAATGTGACTGCTCTTCCATTTCCATGGAGACCCTGCAGGCACTTCCCTATTCATTACTTTTTTTCAACTTCTCTTTATACTTATGCTTGAGCAGCTGCATAATAATTCACCACACTAACTTCTTGATAAAAAAACAGTGGGCAGATAAATAAACACTGGAAAGATAAACCCCTGACAGTGTTGCCAATCATTCAGGAGTTAATGGACAGTGGAGTTGCTGTGTGGATGTACAGGTAAAGGGTATTATTATATCAGACAAAATTTCAACATTTCATAACAAGTTCTTCAAAATTTGACAAGTATAGTACTTATGATGTGTATCAACTTTCTTCTCATAAACAAGTACATCAGCCTTATATTTGCTGATTACTCAAACATTATAATTGCAGTGGAGACACAGATGGTGCAATACCTGTAACATCCACCAGGTACTCCATAAACAAACTTGGAACGCCGATTAAGACTGCATGGTACCCTTGGTACACCCAAGGAGAGGTAACACCTATAACAAACAAGATCATATCTATAATGTCAAACTGTATAGTTGAGACTTGAATTGACCAAGCTAACTATAATGTATTAATGTTAATAATGTTACCTATCAAGGTGGGCGGATATGCTGTGGGATATGAGAACCTGACATTCATGACCATAAGAGGATCTGGACATTTTGTTCCAAGCTATCAGCCAGCTCGCGCCATGGTGCTCTTCTCTTCTTTCATTAACGGAAAGCTTCCTCCAGCTGCCTGAAAAGAAAGCATAGGATTCTGTGGGCAAGGAGATAATGTATTTTATTTATATGCAAGTCAATAGTCATTGCTTGTTCATTTTGTGTTGCTGTACTGAAACAACTATAGTTGTTTCCTGAACCTGATCAGGATATCAGTCATCTGTAATGAAGGAATTAAGACATTTATTTGCAAAAACGCTACTTGTCACGTGGTAATGTGATCAAAACACATCATAATGATGTAGGCCTCTTTCTTTCCCTCGTACCTTCTCAGAAGCCAATATCATTTTTCTCTAGTCACCAGCTGGAGTCAGATTTTCCTACTTAAACAGAACCTCAAGCTATGAATCCAGTGGAGATAACACCACTGCCTGCGATTCCCTTACTTTTCTTGTTAACTGGTGAAGAAGGTTTCCTGAATACCGAACTCGGGATTTCTACATTGCTGGAGAGAGCTATGCAAGGCCCCAGCAGGCACATGCAATCATTCAGAACAATGAGCACACAAACCAAACTAGAATCAACTTCCTATCCTGTACAACCTCAGTTATTATGGTGAGCGAATATATAGGAGGATGAGTTACATGATTTTAACACAAAAAATATCGGATGTTTTAGGTAGGCGATGCTAATATTGACTATGAAGCTACCATCAGGGGAGGAATTGACTTTGCCTTGTAATCATCCTCTAATCTTGGTCTCTTTAAGTTTGCATTTATTTTTCTAACATCACTAATTTAACCTTTCATTCTCTCTCTATTTTGGTCCCAAGCATAACTGAAAACAGTGACAAAACACACTGCCTTTGGAACAGTTCTGCCCAACATCAAGGAACTAATGAACTTGGGCATGCAAGTTCGGATATACAAGTAAGCATCTTTAGGGAATAAAAGAAAGCAGCTCTGTCAGTATGACCAATGTCTCAGTAACTAGAAAGTTGAAACAGAAAACAACTTATACCCAGGAAATTAAACATTAGTCTTTTTTACGTTATCCCAGTACCAGCCAGTAGGTCTTCATCAACTGGAGGCATCAGTTATTAACTCTTGGTACACCTAAGGAGAGGTGATTATAACATTTTATGAGAGTACGAATATTAACACATAGTAAACGATATATGATTATAAGCTAATTTTATTGACCTTTTTGCAGGTTGGGGGTTACACAGTAGAATGCCAAAACCTGACATTTGTGACCGTAAGAGGATCTGGGCATCTTGTTCCTGGTTATCATTCAGCTCGGGCCTTGGTCTTGTTAACTTCATTCATAAACAGGAGTACAGGATGCTTCCACCTGCTGACTAGAATCACAAAAAAGTGAAGTGTGAAGACAGAATAACAAACACATGACGTAGTGGAAAGAAACTAATGAATTATCCTTCTGATGTTTACTTCATAATGTGATGGTGGTGAAAGGTTTTAATTTTGTGCCTAAGTGGTACAATGTAATATGATAATCCTTGGAAAACTCAGAGCTCTTGGACAAACATGTCGTTAACGCATTTGGTTTTTACTTGCAAGTTATGAACAACTCTAGACATGTTACATCAGTAAGATTATGAGTCAACACATTATTAATCCTCTCTTATCCTGCATAATCTATTATCATGTGAGATTATGTTTATCAGATTACGCCAACAGTCTAAAGTCACGAACCATTAATCAATCCCGTTACCATCTCTACTTGGATTTGCACCAAAATAATGTCAGTTATATCAATTTTTACATGCCCCACACACAAAACTCAGGCACCAACTTCTTTGGGTCCCTGAAACCTCATAAACAACTTGTACCTTACACAAACAATAGGTTTGGCCAAAGAACTGGACAATTGGAATAATAACAACTCTGAAGTCCATATAAGATATTCCATTGCTCAAAGAAAGGTGGGAGGCAAACTTTCTCCTGGACAATGACAGAAAAACAGAAGCCGGTCCCCACCAGGTTATTTGGGAAATGATACAAGGCACAACACATATCCTTTCTAATTGTAGTAAGCTTGGGCTTGGATATAAAGTGATCACCATTGTGGTATATACAGTCAAGTCACATTTGCTACAATATCAAACTAGAGAACTGATTTCAAACAGCAAGAAGATGAAGTATTCACCACTCACCTGCTTGCATATCCTGCTGCTGTTGGCTACCTATCAATACACCTTCCTCAACTCATGCAATGCCAGACAGATTGAAAGTCTCTACAAGTTGATCAAGAGTGATAGGAAATCTGAAATTGGACTCCAAGATGGACTGATGCAAGCTGACAAGATTGAAACATTGCCAGGGCAACCTGAAGGAGTAGATTTTGATCAGTAGGCAGGGTATGTTACGGTGGACCCAAAAGCTGGAAGAGCAGTGTTCTATTATTTCGTAGAATCGCCTCAGGATTCTTCTGTCAAACCTCTCGTCTTATGGCTAAATGGAGGTACAACATAAACACCTCCAAGATCTCATTCATATTTGCATGTTTTCTGTTCAGTTACTGTCATTAATATCCAAAAAGTATGGAAGTTAACCATCTGTCATCCCAAATAGCAGCATGCTTTTTAGGGTCAGTCCTATCTAAATTCATTCAGCCCATCAATCCTACCACTGTAGTATGAACAATTAGTTACTCTCAGGATATTCTTTCCTCAATCTTGATCATCATAGTCACCTCCTCCTTACCATGGATCACCGTCCATATCTCCGAAGAAGGATCTCTGACATGGCCCGTGATGCAAAATACTGATCCTAATCTTAATACTGACTCAACTAAAAAAATCCAGTTTTTCTCCAGGAACAGAACACTTGACACTTAACTGGGCACCACAATGAGTGTGAAAAGCAGTTGTTGTGATTCAAGATTCCAACAGGAACAGCATGAAATGGAAAGCAGAAATAGACATGCACCAGTTTCTCACACAAAATGGTAATGTCAGGTGTCACTCGTTAGGGCCTTGGAAATATTCAGGTCGGGTATGTAAAGTAATGTTCCATACGGATACAAAACAGAATGGCCCACTTCTGGGATTCTACCAAGGTTCTGTTGGTAGACACTAATTCTTTAGTGTAACAACAATGGAGCTGACTGTGAACCTACCACCAAATGTGGCAGGATTCATATTTCATGTCTGCTGAAGTCGACATTTCCATTCTCAAAGATTCTAATTCAACACAACAAATCATACAAGTGATAAGTCATTGGCAGTCCTAACGGTGCACGCCTCGGGCTGATTGGCTTAATGTGCAAACAGCTGTCTTAAGTCATGTTTAAGCAACAATGAGTTACAGTTACGATCATTGCAGTCTGCAGCTGTGTTTTTTTTGGAACTTCTCTCCAATTATCATCCATATGGTAAGTAAGGCATGTGTCAACTAATCTATTTGTCCTTTATCTTCTCTGGGAGGGCGTGGGTTGTGACCTTTAATCAAGTAACCCAAATAATGTACTGCCCATAGCTATAATTATCCAAATGGTAACTGTAACTGAAAGTTGTAAAATCAAGTTATAATTTATTTTGTACTAGGCTCTATAGACTATAGCATCCCACATTTACCATGAAAGTGAAACAAAGAGATCACTGGCCCCAAGATATTTGCTCCTTCCCTGCCTCGAACAAAGCAGCAAGCAAGCACGGGCATTTCCTGGTAAACAGTGCTGTAAAATGGAGCAATTAATACATTATTATAATAAGGTTCGACTTAACTGCTTACAAAAGAGGGAGAAAATTCTTGAAGGATTTGGCGTGTATAACTAAAGGTATAGATCTCCTTATATAGTACAAGAGAGGGTAAGAATGACTCTCCGTCCCATGTGAGACTACAAGTCAAACCTAAATTTCACCAATTTCAAGTTATCTCAGTGCCAAGCCACCAAATTTGTCATCCCAAGCATACCATCTACTTAACAGAGATAACATAAACTAAGTAAAATATGATCAAGCTAATGAATCAGCTAAACAAAGATAACATAAACTAGTATATGATGTTTGTGGTGTGCAGGACTGGGATGCTCATCTATTGGATATGGAGCCATGGAAGAACTAGGACCTTTCAGGGTCAACAGTGATGGAAAGACACTTTACAGAAATGAATATGCATGGAACAAAGGTAGGCCAGAAACTGCTTGCATTTATTTAATACTCCACTCACATGCTTGGAGACTGATGTTCCTGGAAATTGGCAGTGGCAAATGTGATCTTCTTGGAGTCCCCGGCAGGAGTTGGATTTTCATATTCTAACAACTCTTCTGACTATGAAAACACGGGCGACAAGAGCACAGCCATTGATTCCTATACATTTCTGGTCAACTGGCTTGAGAGGTTTCCCCAGTATAAAACCAGGGACTTGTACATAATTGGAGAGAGCTATGCAGGCCATTACGGGCCTCAGCTCGCATACACCATTCTTTCAAGGAACAAGTACCCCAACCAAACTGTCATTAACCTCAAAGGAATGGCTGTGAGTTCTTGACTCTTCAGAAAACAGTTCATGAAACGCAAATTGGGCTCTTGAGACTACTACTAAATTTACTGTGTATGCTGCAGATTGGAAATGCATGGATAGATGATAATACGGGTACAGAGGGGATTTATGATTACTTCTGGACACACGCTCTGAACTCAGATGAAACCAATGCAGCAATTCACAAGCACTGTGACTTTGGCACTGGGAATTTTTCAGTCACCTGTAATCAGTATCAAAGTCAAGGAGACGGGGAGGCCGGAGAGATTGACATATACAACATTTATGCTCCACTTTGCAATATATCAGCATCAAAGTCTGGCTCATCCAATTATGTAAGTCCATATGCTTGCAACAAGTTTCTGAACTTTTTTGGATTTGATGAGGCAATCAAGGTTGTTTTAGCAACATGAACTCCATCATAGAATATCTGGTATACATTATCTTTAATTGTTTATCTGCTGATATATGAATCCAGAATATGAACTTTGTTTTCCTAAACATAAAAAAAAGACCAAATGTAAGTATGTAACAAGTACTTAGCTTATGTGCTGTTCAACAAATCCAATAATTTTAAGGCAATAGCTACTATGTTTTCTTCACTGACCTGCAAATAATGTTCTTCCAACATTATAGGACAAGGAGTTCGATCCCTGCACAGATTATTATGTTGACTCTTACCTGAATCTTGCTGAAGTGCAAAAAGCTTTTCATGCAAAATCTACGAAATGGGAAGCTTGCAGGTAACTGTAGCCGTTCTTGCACCCAGATATATATGCTACATGCACTCATATGCTTAAACAACTACAGGGTCTTCAGTCTTAGCTAGACAAAGTAGGGTGCAGTCCATGAATATTTTCTAGTAAAGGAAAAGAAGTATATGAAAGAATCACTCAAATGAACCAAATACTTGGAGTATTCAACAACTTCCAAATAACATCACTTCTATGTTCAACGACTCTAATCTTCTTCCCTGAATGTCAATCTATATACATGTAACCATACTTATTCATTTTGTTTTCAGTAACTTTGGATGGATGGACAGCCCTTCGACCATTCTACCCACCATAAAGCAGCTCATAGCAAGCGGAATTCATGTGTGGATATACAGGTCAGTTCAGATTTTGGCATAACCTTCCATCTGTTCCATGTCCAAATGCATAATGGTATATATTTTGAAACCTGATTATAAACTACCTTACCACCCACCAAATGCTCTAGCTATCAACTAAATGTTGATTTCAACAAACCTGCAGCGGTGACACAGATGGAAGAGTGCCCGTAACAGCCTCTAGATATTCCATAAACACATTTAAACTTCAGGTAGAGACAGCTTGGCGGCCATGGTACTCTAACAGTGAGGTAAATATACAAACACTGAAACCTATATTGATGTAACCAAGCTAATAAGAAGTTCACCTGTTTTCCATATGATGATGGTGGCAGGTTGGAGGATATGTGGTTGGGTACAAAGGATTGATATTTGTCACAGTAAGAGGGGCTGGGCATGAGGTTCCTAGTTACCAACCAGAACGAGCACTCACCATGATTTCATCTTTCCTTCGAGGTGAACTCCCTCCTCCATCCTCCGGAGAGAATTCCCCACCCACACTGACATTGTGAGTGTCACGTTTCAGCTTCCATGTATAACCAAATTGAGTTCATAGAGTTTCTGTAAATCCAAATTCATAGATAATAGAAATTTCAGGGAAGTGATATCAAAGACTCCCCTACTAGCTTCTTGTCCTCGGTTGTGACAAGTTGTAAATTCATAATTCTACTAGAGTGCACCAAGAGGCTGAATAAGATTGAAGCCACTAAGGGTGTCCAAACTTCAACATAAATCAGAATGGAAACAAATAATATTCAATATAGAATGATATTCCCTTATAAACTCAAGATGTACAAGCTTATCATACAGCAGAATAACTGAAAGGGAAGAGAAGAATGATCATAAATTGGCTCCTATGTCCAAAAGCTAGCATTTTTTAGTTAATGGTCGTCTCACCAGTTCGATGTCAACAGAATCACATGTTTAACATTGATTTAAAGAAGAAAAGGACGTGAGCTTAAAGAGATTTATATACAAGTTGATAAGCCTTCCTTCTGCACTGTTAGCCTCTTCACTAACCTCAAATTACTCTCAATCAATTGGAAACGACCATTCTGAGGTAAGAAATTCTGCAGTTTGCAGATGCTTCATATTTTGTTTTTCGACCAATTTAGGTTAAAAGCTCATATATTCGTCAAGTGGAGTGTTCTGCAATCTGCATTAGTTGTGTTCTTGTCATCCTGCCAAGGCCAGGGAGAATACTATGAAAACCACTCAGTTAATCTTTACAGGGTCCTACTTAAAGTAACTAGTACAAAAGAAAAGAACTTACCTAAACAACTTGACCTCTGTGATTATGTTCTCTCAAAGCTTCAAGGATGCTTTGAACCCACCTGCCACCACGAGTCAAGGAGAAATAATTCAATTTGGCATGTAGCAACATTGAGAGGAAATAACATTATTACAATATTTACATTATTTTCAAAATCCTGGAACAAGCCACTGTCATGCAGCATTCATGGTAGATATGCAGTAGACAATGATTTAATATGTCAATTGTAACAAGGAAAAAACTGAAATAACTGCAAATTCAGCAACTTGTAACTGAAAATATAACTAAAGTGAGTTGAAGTGTTGAACCCAACAATAACTGCACTTGTCAAAATATGGTACATGAAAAATAAAACTGGGAAATCATCCCCATAAATATAATCAGTTTGAATTGCTTTTCTTTTTTTATAACATTTTAATTTTAATTTTGAAATAAAAACAGCAATTGCTAAGAGATGTAATGTAACACCACTGGATCTCATGCAATCATCTGACATAGTCATGGAAGCTGATCTCAAACTATAAATCACAGGAAGAGGGTTAGAGAGTGAGAATTACCCATCTAGACCAGGATGACTTGGATTATAAACATTTCTCAGACCCAATCTTTTTGCAGCTGAAGCTGTTGTCTCCCCTATACAAGCAACCGAATTGCTCCACCGTTCTGGTTCTGGAATAAGATCGACCCATGCACTGTTGCAAAAGAGGTAAATGAACAAAGTATAAAACTAGCTCACAAGACAGTTCCAGACCCCTCTTGGCAGCTAAAATTTAAATAAGAATATATAGTGTGGGGGGTGAACTCCTCTGATCTGATCCTTATTGATTCAAATAGCATTCATCACCATTCTGATTACCAAAACTGTTTCTAAGTAATAAATATACAGCGCACAATTTTGACTGTCCAGTGCCAAATCCAAATCAATGGTGACATCATTATTCAATATGAAATGGTACTAACCGAATTGCAGAAGGTGAAGCAACTGCAATAACAGGGGCAGAAAGTGCCTGCTCTAAAACTATTTGGTCAACATGAGAGACAGGTACCTGGAAGAAATAGTTAGAAATCAGAGCCAGCTGACGTAACTCAATTAGACACAGCACAAACCACATAAATTTTAACTGCTCGTCAGGAAAATACAATACGAACAACTATATTCTAATTGACAGGTACTTCCTTATGGGCACTTGAAGTAGTCAAAAATCATTTCTCATGATGTCAAACACCTTAATACTCTCAGACTCGGAGCATGGAATGGAAAAACAAGTCAGTATGCTATATACAAATTTCACAGCAGCATCCAGATGAATGTAGCAGAAATTGGCTACCTAGCGGGCAAGGCTACTGGAAGGTGTCCTAGGAGTCCGTAAAGATAACAAAAACCATACATCACATAAGAATTTTCAGAACCATTTAACTTGGAAAAACAAAACAAAAATCAGCACTGAGAAGCTAATAATTATATTCATTATCATAAGGAAATCAATGGAAATTAAAACAATCAATCTGTTACCTAGAAATTCAACTACAGGAATAATTTCACTTGAAAAAATGCAAAAAAAAAAGAGAGGAAAGAAATGAAATGAAGTGAAACTTATACTAGGCAACCCACTCTTATACTTCCACCACAGAATTATCTTACCGTGGTATATGTATTCAGTCTAGTGACCTCAAATCCACGATTAGACAAGCCTTCCTCTGAAACAAAGAGAAACTAAGTTATTTCAGGATGACTTTTAATTTTAAATGTGACGATAAAGGAACATTAAGCATGATGCTAATATCTAGCTTGCTATAGCAATCATAACTTCGGAGATTAACAATATACACATTCCTTTTGACATGACATTTTAAGGGAATATACTGCCGTTGTGAGAAGTTGCCAGCAACCATAAGACAACCTGAGATAGAATGCTTACAATCTACTGGGTCATGGTACTTCCCATACCAGGAACTGAAACAGGTTATTCTTAGAGTTTCCCTTTTGTGATTACCCAATCAAAATGGGTCTTACTAAAGGTGGAAAAACTGGCCTACAAGTTTGAATGTTAAAAGCCTAAAAATCTTATTAACTGTTACTTATTATGGAAAACTTCACCTTATAGCTAGAGGAATATGATATCTAAGAGCCACATCCTAATCCTAATTGACCCACCTATTGATACAAATATGCATAATATGACAGTCAAAAAATTTACAAATGCAATTATTGATAAATAAAGAGCTGAACAATAAAAAAATGCTCAATCCCACATTCATTCATCAATGAGTTTAAAATCAATATAAGATAGTATATATAATGATTACAATGAAAGAGCAAGGACAGAACCATTTGACATACCAATCTCCTTGCTAGCTTTTGCAGAAGCAGGATACAAGACAGTGCATTTTGTATTTCCATTCTTTGGAAGCTCTGAAGCTAATACTTTACCAGTAGCTGAAGCATATAACAACACACCAAAAAAGAGTCAAATTTTGATTTTTTTTTTTTCCTTTAGAAGCAAAATAAGAGCTAGGCAAACTACAATATTGTCTAGCAATTATAAGCATGCATGTTTACCTTTTGATGGAGTGAATGCCAAGTTGAGCGATGGCTGTGATGATTGCAGAAAGTCTTCAAAAGTACTTGCTGTACCAGATCCCACGACACCTACCTTAACATTCGGGGTTCCAGCATCCCTGAAGGCAAAACAAAGCCTATTTTAAAAAAGAGAATAAATAAAAGAATAAAAGATAAGGTTACTTGGGGCCTTTTAAGAAACCCTACACGGTGGATAGTATTCTATAGAATGAATACTATCTATCTAAGCACTTTTCCTGATCTCTAATAGTGAAAAGACTAATAATCTAATAAAAAGCTACTAATTCTTCCCGGGTAGAGGAATACAAAAATCCCAAAAGAAACATCATGTTGATATTTACAGAAAATAAATGTAGACACATGCACACGTACGCAGCATAAGTTCAATCTAACAAGTGCATGCTAATTAGTGAAGTTAAAATAATAACAGGCCCTGCAGGAAGTGAAGGGACACAAGGAATGCCCAGGCATGCTAAAATCGTATTTTAGTATTCAAGGCCGTTATAAGGAATAGCAAAAGATCACCCTCAAACACTAAGCGAAATCACAAGAACCATTGAATGTAACCAGAAGTAGAAATAAGTCTTGCCGTTAAAATATAAGCCTTACTTCCATGCCTCTAGGAAGACTGAACCAGCTTCAGGGGAAGTTATGATGATCCAGTCGAATGTGTTATCTGCTGCCATCAGAAAAATGTGAAGAAATGTGGTCAAATTGATCTCCACAATTATCATCTAAGCTAACTTGAACCAGCACTTAAATATGAAGGGCACCACTGGCAAAATAAATTGAATGCCACTTACCCATAATACACAACCACACGTGAAAGTCAACGAATTATAATATAGAATAGTAATTCCAACATACATGAAAATCATCTCGAAGGATGTGATGAATATGATATACATGACTCAAAGGATGAAGTTATGTGAACAATTATAGAAAGGTACAATTGACTTTAAGAACATAGACAAAAACAAGACCAAAATGAGCAGGAACTTGAGGACCCAAAACTTGGCCCAACATATCTCCAGCTCAAACCATGAAACAAGTTCAGGCCCAAGCAAACAGGTAAGCATTTATTCATCATTGTTAGAGAGGAAACAACTTATGGTTAATAAAAAACATAAAACATTGAGCACACAGGCATTATGTCTAATTTGTGTATTGAGTGATCAGATGGTGACAGAAAAATACATTAAAAGGCTAGCACATAACCATGCAAGGACTCATGATTCAATTTCAGCCCAAACACTGTCTTGACATAATCTGATATAGAGTCATCATTCACACATGAACTAACTTTAGTGTTCCGTACTACAAACAACATGCAAAGTTGGAGAACTTACCACTTAATACAGAAGAAAGTTTATCCAAATCAGGCCCCTCCGTATGCTGTATAAGGGGGAGCTCCAAACAATTAATTCCATGTCTGGCCTGCAACCAACATTAGACTTTTCATCTTAATTAAGTATTATATGATACATCTGCGCATGCAAATAATTATCATTCTTTTTAATGCCAATCAATAGAGTCATCTCTCTCCCACTCATGTTTTAGCAAGCTTTCAGGTATATTTGACCATAACAGCTCCAGTAGGAGCATAAACATTAGATACCAGAAAATCAGAGATACAAGTTTAATGTTATTTTCAAAACTAAATGTAATTCTATAATCCTAAAGGAGAAAGTTTAATTTCTTCAAAATAAAAATAAAAAGAGAGAAAGTTAAATAGTGTGTTCCCCATCATGTCTGTTATTGGACCTTTGGATTTGGGGTAGTGTGGATAAATCTGAAACACTGTCTAACAACTTTTCACAAATGTTGCTAAAATATATTTAAAATAGAATTCCACATAACAGTATAGAAAATGGATTTGGCAAGGAAAAAGCAGAAGTGCCAAGTGGTTGAAGATGAAACCCCGCAGATACCGAACTGGAAATGATTTTGTAGGTGCAATGACAGAAACAGTAAATGCCATAGCAGCCAGAGATTCAATTCTGGGGAGGATAGATTATTGAAAGTTACTAATAAATGGACACTTTTCATCATTCACAATAGGAAAATTTACCATTTATCATGCTGAACAATATGCTTAACGTAATACACAATCTAAGGTGCTATAAGAAGTTACTCCCCCTTCCCAAATTAAGTGTCCCATTTCACTATTTACAAAAGTTAAGGATTTCAATTTTTACTTTCCATTAATTGCCCCAATGTGCCATCATATCTCACATTCCAACTAACTAATGTGGGGATATAATTGGTATTTCATGTCTAATTTACTAAATAAAATAGAAATTGAACACTTGCTGTGGGAAACTATTTTTAAAAATGGGACATTGATTTTGGGATGGAGGGATTATTACTCTATAAATACTGAAAAGGAGATAATGATATTCAAGAAACTGCACAAAGAACTCTTTAAGGCAAAAATGTCAAGGAAGAACTAACTATATTTCAGTCACAACATCATAAGAGAAAGTTCATAAAACACATATTTTGTTTCATTATTATTATTAGTACTTTACAGATAATAGAGTATTGCTCCTTTAGCAGCTCCAATTTGTAGCTTGGAACAAAAGTAGATGAGATAAATTGCAATGCCAAAACCCGATATGTGAAAACTATTATTTTCCCCTAACTCTTTCTTTCTGTTACTAATGTGGGAGACAGACTCAATCAACCTTAGGCTCTACTCCATTTCTTAAAATAAATTAGGGAAAATACAAGAAAAATTTATCAAAAATTATATATAAACAAATGCAATTTGGTTTCCACATTTCCTTAAACATCTTAGGTGACAAACAAACAAACAAGTAGTCAAATTCATATCAATGCCCAAGCACATGCATAAGATTGCATCAGAACAGAACGAGAGCAGATAAAATTAAATGTCATACAAATCGTAAACAAGACCAAAAATACACAAAAGTACGGGATTGAAGAGAATGCCATAATTTTATAGAAGAATCAAAATAAATTGCAGAACTACAATCGCAAGCGAATGGGCGAGGGAGAGAGAGAACCAGAGCGTTGATGAGCTTTCCGTTCTTGCCGCGTTCTCTGGTAACGACGACTTCAGGCTTCGAATTCGAAGTAGAGGAAGCGGAAGTTAAAGGTGGAGAAGAAGAAGCAGCAGAGATTGAGAAAGAGGAGGGAGAGATTCGTCGGTGAATCTGGAGACAGGACGGTGGAGGAGATGGAGGAGAGAGGAGCGACACATGTGCCATCGTGTGACCAAGAGAGAGTGTGCCAGGACAGCTGTTACCAAAACAACTACACCATCACTCATGATTAATTATCTAAATTAATTAATTAACTATATTATTATCTGCTTAAAGCCTAAACCCAAATCAATGAAATCATTAAGGAGACCTCTACGAACCAGTGAAAGGCTACCACGGGAATAGGTTGGTGCCACGTGTCGGACTGGGTAGGTATATGTCTAATGATTTGCCAACACTGTGGCACCTGCCGACTCAGATCATTATAAATTAGGAAAATGATTTAGGTAACACTTTAGTCTATAGCATAATTGAACAAGTAATTTGTGTCACTAAAGTAAGGACAATATATCAGAAGAGTTTGGTGCAATTGATTGATAGTTATTGGTATTCGAATCTGATCGTGTGTATGAAAAGAAAAATTTTATTAGGAGATGCGAACCCACTTCAATTAAATCTTGAATGTGAATTAGTCTAGATGTAATGAACAGACTTAAATATGTCGAACTATAAAATGTAGACTCGTTTAGGAATTTAAGAGCATCTACGGTGGTGTATCACCATTGCGAATGTCAAATGTAATTTTGATTGACCCCATGTTTTTCGCATCGAGCTCTCATAGTAGTGCTGCAAGAACTAGCGATGCGAAAGGGTCTTCTAGCCGAGATGTCATGCCTTTTCAGCAAGATAATCTTCTTCTTTTTTTAAAAAAAAAACTATTCTACGCAAGTGTGAACAGAAAAAAATTAAAAAAAATTTATTGCCAAGAAAGAAGGTTTTCTCGGCAAGTTGGTAATATCAATCCAAATGTGAATCTCGCATCGAGCTATACAGTGATGCATTAGAGCATCCACTATAAGAGATTTAAGGGGGTTTAACTAACCTTAAATCTCCATTAAATCTCTTTAAATCTCCACTAAATCTCTACTAGAGATTTAGTGGAGAGAGAAGAGGTAGAGATTTAGATCCTAAATCTTTACTAAATTGCTATCTCGGCGAGACGGCGCTTGATTTTGTCCAAAATCAAGCGTGAAACACACAAAAAAATATAAGGTTGTCTCGCCGAGATGCACAGGTTGTCTCTCCAAGACAACTTTTTTTTTGCGTTTAACACTTGATTTTGCCCATATGGGCAAAGTCAAGCGTCGTCTCGGCGAGAAGCACATGTTGTCTCGGCGAGACGCACATTGTCTCGGCGAGACAATGTCTTAAAACTCCCCACTAAAACTCTTTA
>JAYMSY010000120.1:0-15548 GCA_036897685.1 Monsonia emarginata | reverse complement strand
AACAGGTAATTCATTGATAGTAGCCTACCCTAGTCAAAAGCACTTGACAAAGAGAAATGAGCTCAAGAGTCACATTCCAAGAAACCTAACTACTACAAAGGTCATACCAAAGATACAAAACTTAATACAACTAAATAAATACAATCAAACACCAATATATGTTAGTTTTACAAAGATATTGGGAAAAATTAAAAGTTCGGGATAAAAGAGGTCCCAACACACCAAAGTACCTAACAGGCAAAAGAAAAGTCGCTGTGAGACTAGGAGTCACGAACATGAGAGGTCCGCCGGCGCCTGGACCGAGAAAGAGATGGTAAAAGTTGTTGGAAGACCTAGTAATGACCATATTTGGATATATGGAAACCGAAGCGTGGCTGGAGCAGGTACCGTGGATTCGATGTCACATGGCAAAAAATATTCGAAGCGAGACCATATCTAATGCACACCAAAACACCACTAAAAGATATGGGAATGACCCGAGTGAATCATTAAGATTTGTGGGAAAGAAAATGCCAGAGCCTCTTAGACCAAGAGGGGAAAATGAAATTGGGAGGAGGGGGGGTGTAAGTGGCGAGAATGACAAAGGTGGGGGATAGGTTATGTCACACCCCAAACCCGGTCGGCACGGGCCCAGAGATGCGACGTCGACAGACACAGAAGAGACAGGGTTTAAAAAACAAAAGAGTCAGTTCTTGCAAAAGCGTTTAAAATTTAAAGTAACTAAAATAAAGTGACCAAATATATTTATGAAACTGAACGTTTTCAAATTCAAAGCGCATCGTAAAAGTACTGAAGTCAGAGGCTCGCAGGCCCAAATCAGATAAAATGTCTGTGCAGTTTACAAAACAGAAGCTGAAACAGATTAAAAACCGTACAGACTCGACAGACACCAACAGAGCACTGGACCAGTCCACTGGATTCGTACCAGTAAAGTCTTCGAGTCAAACTCCAAACTGTACTCCCACGCATGAGCGTTAGCAGGAGGATCTGAAAAAAAAGTTAAAAGGCTTGCGTCAGCGACACTCGCTGGCAAGGTTCTCTCACAGAGGGTGCCTAAGGGCTGAGGGTACATGCATAATATCAACCTAGGGTAAAAAAAACAGAAACGTAAATCTGAACCTAATATATATAACTCTCCTAGCAAACAATGTCAACCAAGTGCGCAAGCAAAAAGGTAATAAAAGGGTCACGAGGTGCAAACCTGGACCCTTCGCGGGTTACACCAAACGAAACGACTTACTAATACAGTGTAGTTCCCAAGTCTTCAACTCACGTGGTCAACACGAAAGATAAGAAAAACAGTTTATAATCACTCGGACGTTCGTAACTATTATAGTAATTACGCAGAATAACCTAAGCAGTCAGGCGAACAGAAAAAGAACCCAGACAGACAGACTTACATGAGCAGAGCTACATAAGCATATTGAGTCAGATACCGCCTCAGTTAGAGAGGACTTACATAAACAGAATAGGTCACAGTCGTAAATCCAACAATTCATCACTAAAGA
This sequence comes from Monsonia emarginata, assembly GCA_036897685.1. Classification (NCBI taxonomy): domain Eukaryota; kingdom Viridiplantae; phylum Streptophyta; class Magnoliopsida; order Geraniales; family Geraniaceae; genus Monsonia; species Monsonia emarginata. The sequence continues at coordinate 14,040 of JAYMSY010000120.1, read as the reverse complement.
CAATTAACAGTGCAAGAAATAAAATAAGAAAATAAATAATGAGAAGGTTTAGAGGTGCAAACCTGAACCACAGTCGGGTCACATAGCTCGACTCACATGAGTCTTGCATTATCAAGTAGCTCATCAGTATAGCTAAACAAAACCACTACAAAATATAGACATATGATTTCAACAGTACAAGGTCATCCAGACAGAGTAACCAAACATATTCTAATAGAAAGATCATGCCAAATGCAAGCTCGGTCACACCAGATACAGATAAGGTCACATCATGCCGGTTGTAGGCTTCACAGCACCAGATACTAAATCAGATTCGCATATAGATGTAATACATGTATAAACGCACTCAGCTTTACAGATACAGACATAACAAATTACGATTCCAACCATAAATAAACTTATACAAGTATAATCATCAAATCAGGTAACGCATGGGAGAAAACACCCGGACCAGACAGACAGCTCACCTATGGGTTGCCCATAGCGATCATCGCTCAGACAGGCAAAATATGGCGCAGAGGCCACTACGTGGTCACTCTGCGCTAGCAGAAATGTCCAGGTTACTTCATCACAAGCGATGCACAAACAACAGATTATCAAATGACAGAGTCAGATTGTGCCGGCCTAAAGGCTCAGACGCACTAGAGACAGAGATAGCAGGATGTGCCAGCCCGTAGGTCCACTCGCACCAGAAGCAGATATAGCTAGTTTTTGCCGGACTAGGTCCAGCCGCACCAGAAGCAGAAGCTGATATCGCTAGATTGTGCCGGACTAGGTCCAGTCGCACCAGAAGCAGATATAGTCAAATTACAATTGCAGAAATAGAATACAAAAGACAAATAAGCATACAGATCGAGCTAATGCTCCAAGTCACAGATATGGGCTATACACAGATAAGCACGTCATTACTTTCAAGTTCTGCCCCCACACACAGTAGTTAAACTTACGAGGTTAACTGTCAAGCCTAAACGATACATATATATATAAAACAAAAGGTGATGGCCCGTAGGCCTGATCATTTCGAATTCGGACGTAGATTAACACGCTCATATAAGAAGTTACAAGGTCATTTATAATTCCTACACGAGGTTAAACAGAGTTCTAGTAGCCTTTACAGTTCTTGTGTGAAGCCATAACCGACTTCGGTTAAACACGAATTTAACTAATAACAAAAATCAAGTTCGACAGCAAAACAACTATATGTTCATGTATGGATCAGCACACGAGTTCAGATGCCCGATCAGTAATATTAACTAAACAAATCAATCAGCGGTCAAAATTGCAGAATCGAACACAAGATTAACACACGTATAATCAATTATTGACAATAGTTAAATAATACGAAACAAATAGATCAAACAAGCATGTGAAGGGCAAACAACTACTCTGTAAGGTTACTTGCCTCTCCGATGATAGCACGGACTCCAAAGCTGAGGTGGATCGCGACTGCACGCAAACTCCTGAATCAGACTCTAAGATGGAAAACACAACATACATGAGCTAAACGAGACCTACGGACGCGAATGGGCAAGACGGGGCATCCCGGCGAGACCGGAAGACCAAATTGGTCGCCGGAGGTAACCTCGCCGGCACCCTACCGCCGGCCGCCAGAATCTTGCCGGCGACGGCCGGAACTTCGTCGGAAAAAAAGGGACAAGCACGGGGCGGTTCAGACCAAGCCAAAGGGCCTAGAACCGGCCTCTCCTACGTAAGAACCGGTCTTGAATAGTCGGAAATGGCCTCGAAAGACCGTAACCCGCCGGAACTCCATTAAAGCCGGCGGGAAGCTCAGTTCTTCACCAAAACCCGACCAAACTGAACCTATACGACTCAGAACCACCACGAAACAACACCTAACCTCTAACTCACCTTGCCGGTCGGAGAAAACACCACGAAAGTGGTCTCTGCGAGCTCGTCGTCGCCACTTCGAAGACCATGTCGCCGCGCCAGTTGCAGACAAAAGAAGCAGGAGCAGGAATAGAAAAAGGTAGAAGATAGGACACGCGTGAGAGGGGGAAGCAGCAGCACACCGGAGCCATAGTTTAGACCACCTCACGCCGATTGGTTGTTGGCGGCTAGGGCTCGAGGAAGCGCGACGAAGAAGAAGAAGAAGCTGGTGCAGAAAGAAAAGAGGAGAAAGGAAGGGCCGGATGGGTGTTGTGTGCCTGGTGGGTTGGTGAAGGTTGGCCCAACAAGAAGTTTGGGCTATATGTAGGCTTATGGGAGAGATGACTCAAAAGAATTGGATTGTGTCTTGGTTTTGGGCTCTTACAGGGTACAACGGGGTTGGAGAAAAAATAAGCTTAGTCATACTTAGACTCGCCGAAATGGAGCTGGTGGCCACAATAGGCATGAGGAGTCGTCGAGGTTTAGAAGAGGAAGGAGAGGGCTTTGAGAGTGTTTTATTTTTTTTTTGGAGAGAGAGAGAGAGAGAGAGAGAGAGAGAGAGAGAGAGAGCAGTAACTCAATAATAATTAAAAAAATATAAAATAGTACTAAGTTTATTAGTTTTCCCCTTATTCAATGCTAAATTTTTACAAATTGTTTCAATATAGTATCTTTTAATCCTAATTTTATGTGAATTCCTTCAATTTAGTTAATTTTAGTTTTCAATCTAACAAATTGTTTATTTCCAGGTATTTGAAGTCTAAACTGCTACTTTTCATCTCGACCTAAGACTAAATTAGACTGAAATAACACCAAACTTTAGGACAAAACTGAACAATAATGCATAATTTTAGAACTATTTTGGAATAAAATAAATAAACGTAAGATTATTTAAGAGCAAAATGAATGAAGTTAGAAATATTTTGGAATGCAAAGCAAACTTATGACTAAATTGGAACAAAATTACAAAACTCGAGTTTAAATTAGAATAAATCTTAAATTTACAATTAAAGTAGAACAAAATGTACAAACTAAAGACTAAATTAAAATATTATTCATTATTATTGTTCTACTAGTTGAAATATCGAGAGATGCACAAATTCATTTAAATGTTATTTGGTAAGTAATAAATATTCAAATCCGTTGTTTTTGAAAAAAATATAAAAAAATGTGGTTGAATAGGACTTTCCTTTTTCTTAAAAAAAATTAGAATCAAAGATTATCAATTAATAATAGTAAACTAACAATTTTAAATAATAGGATATTGAATAAAATATTAGTTAATTTTATTTTTATCAAATAGAGTTGTCTATAGTAAACTGATTTGATTGAAGTGCTGGAATGGATCACTATTAAAAATCATTATCCAAGATTATATTCAAAAAAAATATTTTAATATGCAATTGGTCATGCTCCTTTTAGAAGAAATATTAGAATCTCTTGAATGGAAAATGCTAGATTGAATATTTGATATGTAAGTGGACATCTACTCATACATAAAACTTAAAACTAGTGATGTAATCAATAATAGAATAACATCATATATATTGTTTTGTGACCATGGATCCATTCCTTTCTTCTTTTTGAAAATCAAACCCTACACTTTCTAGAAGGTATTTCACAATTGCATTTCATTTGTTATCTCATTTCAACTAGTATTCTAACCCGGCGTTGCTCGGCTATTAAATTATTACCTATTATTATGAAAATATCTTTAGTACACTACTGCTGAAATTTTTGAAGGGCATAAAGAATTCCACTGACACTCTCTCCACTTCCATTGTCAATGTCATTACATTGTGAAAATGTTTAGTCAAGCCTGAATTTTGTAATTTTCATTCAAGTTGTTGGTGTTTTGTTTAATTCAATCTTTTAATTAATATATTACCAAAGTTGTAAAACCACTATTAAAAGGGCAAAGAGGGACACTAATTTATAACTCCCACAAAATTATATAAGAGATATGCAAAAGTGACTTAATTAAATTACTTAATATAAGCTTAACTAATCTTAGTACGAAAATAAACAACAATTATTTTTGCAAAATGCTACAACTTAATGATAATTACAATAAATGGTTTATTATAGCGCCTTGTTAAATAGAAAGAGATCATTGTAACCCATTGAATTAAATTTGTTGAACAACAATATCAAATCTCCCAGCTACATGAACATCTATACTATTATTAAAGTTGGGGAAGAATACTGCTCTGTTATTCATCCTCTTCTGTTGATAAGCCATGGCAACACATGTTTAAATACAATAAAAATAATATTTAAAATTACTATAGGTGTCATTCATCCTGCTCTCTTAATAAGCCACGTCAATACATGGTTTAAATACAATGAAGATCATATTTAAAATTAGTAGCAATTATGATATTTTAAATTCACTTGATTTTTTCCATTTTTGTAAACAACTTTTATACCATTCATCTCTTCTCTTGATAAGCATGTCAACACATGGTTTAAATAGAGTAAAGATAAAATTTAAAATTATTCGCGGTTTGTATAGATTTTTGGGAAAAATAAATTAAATTAAAAAATTCATATCTTAATTAGAAAAATAAGTGAGTAAATCATGGTATAAAATCTGGGGAATCAAATCTTTTTTATTTTCTATCATGAAATCAAGGTAGAGATGAAAAATTACAAATAATTTATCACTTCAAATAAAATTAGTCGTACACCTTATAATATGGATTGCATTTATCTTCAAACCAATAATAATTTTTTATTAAGTATTCACTAACCTGTGCAACGCACGAGATCTTAAACTAGTTGTATTAAATGATCTCTCCGTGTCATACTTAACTATCTATAAGAATAAAAGGTTACCATTTTTTTTTTGATAATCAATAAAAGGTTACAATTTTTGTGCTTTATATTCTATTATATTTGTTCTAATGTACTATAATGTCTAAATTTTAACTAACTAATATGAAAATACAATGGGTAATTCCCAATTTATTTACTAATCAACAAAGATTCACAAAACGGTTAACACGCTCAACTCATAACCATGAGGTAAAAAATCTCAAGTTGTAGGGATTGAGGCATGGGGTATTCGGGTGTGTACGTGTGATGAGGAGGACTGCCAACGAGCCAATCAACAACCAAGTTTCCCCCACGAAAAATGTGGGTAATCCTACAATTAGAAGTGAGAAGAGTACATTTATGTACATCAAAACGCATTTTTCATTTTTTTCCTTTTCCTTGAAAATTTTTTCACAACTAAACACGCCCTAATTCTCCCGTAACAAGACAGTGATCAAAGGACTCTACCTGATATTGCGAGCAGTAGTGACATTTCAAGGACAATGGAATGTTGATAGATTGAAGCATGTCATCAAGAGGGAGAGCACCATAGAAGATTTTCCAGCAAAAATCACTAATTTTTTGTGGCAAAAACTTATTCCAACAGGTCTCAAATCTTATATCTTGAGCGGCGTGATAATTGTGGAGCTATCCTCCTCACTCGAATATAGAACCAATTCATCCAATTCTTCTGTCTGTGAGTAATAGTATAGACCAAGATGTTGCATATTCTCTCGGAAAGCTGAAGATTACATAGTCGAAAATTCAAGATCTCCGCCCTGATGGGTTAAGGGATGGGGAGAACTCGCAACACCCAGTTTAGCATAATGGGCTCAGCATACATTGAAGCATCAAGAGATTGGTGTGTTGCCATAGTACAGTACTAATAGATTATGAACCGGGCAGGGCAGGGCAGGGCAAGGCACGTGATTAATAAGGGTGTTGGACTTGGCGTGGCAGTCTGTTGCCAAAAGGAAATGACTACATATATGTATGTAGTCTAGATCATTAATTAAGTTAACAGTAGTTTATTTAAATTTAACTGAGTCTGGCTTTGGTGGCCACTGGTTGTTTTGTTTGTTAATGGCCACCAACATAACATTCCATGTGCATCCTTGAGTTGCTGTTCCTTGATTGCGAGAAAGAAAGCAGCACTTGTAGATGTAATCATGGAGCTTCTTCTGGCAGTGCATGTGCTTCGATCGCCCCACTTGTCATTATTCTAATCTTATCACCAATTCATATATGTACTTCGATCCTCAATTTTCTAGACTTGCAAAGCAAAGCAATGAGCAAGCTAGCACCTTGTTCTCGTTCTTGGTAATTACTGTATGATTTAAGTTTAATTGTTTATCAGACTTCACTTGGGTTGTTCACTGCCTTATGTTTTGGTATCTGGTTGTGAAAGGTCCATCAGCGAGGACTCTCTCAGGAGGTATGTGCAGTTTGCAAGTGAGAGCTGTATACAGGAGTTACTGTCGGCGTCAGACTGCAACAGGGTTGCCGTTGATGGGTGGAAGGGTGTGACCCTTGCAAATGGAGTAGAGATATCAAAACGAAGGTCTGGATCACTACACGCATTCCGTAGTCGTTGGCTTCTCACATCAGTCTCACCTCAACAGTTCATCACTGTTGCAAACGCCATTGATGCAGCTAAGGTAGGTGATGCATGCATGCATGCGCCAACTAGCTACTAATAGTAGTTAGTATGTTTTCTGTAATCAACTGAAAAATGATTTCATCTTGTCTTCACATTGCATTTGCAGCAATGGGACCGTGATCTAGTGGAGGCCAGGTACATTAAAGATCTTGGAGACAATCTCAGCATAATTTGTCTCAGGTTTGGAGACAACTCCAAGCCTCTGTTCAGGAACAGAGAATTCATTATCTATGAGCGGCGCCAAACTATGGAGGATGGGACGCTGGTGAATAATGATCATGTTATGTTCCTAGCTGGCATTTAATTTGAATTTCCTTCTCACTCTTGTCTCCTGCTGCAGGTGGTAGCAGTTGCTTCGTTGCCAAAAGAAATAGCAGCTGGGTTGCACCCAAAGCAAGGCAATGCAGTACGAGGATTGCTGCTGGAGTCCGGTTGGGTTGTGGAGAAGCTCGATGATGACTCCTGTATGGTCACTTATGTTGTTCAGGTATGTTATGTTGTCAGCAATTAATTGGATACAAGTAGCAGAGCAGTAGGCTTTATTGCCTGGAGTTGACTGACTCGTGTTTGTTCGATGATTGATCAGTTAGATCCTGCGGGATGGCTGCCCAAATGCTTTGTAAATCGGTTCAACACAAAGCTGGTTATGATCATAGAAAACCTAAGGAAACTAGCGCAAGAATGCCCAGTTGCAGCTGATCATACATAATTCCGATCTGCTTCATTCCATCCGTATCATGCTATGCCAGAATGAATGTTTCACAACTGAACAGCAGACTATTTTATTGTATTTATTAAAAAAAAAGTACATAAATGACAACTAAAATAGCAGGTATTACAGTTGTCCCCCCTTCTTTTCTCTAGCCCCCTGCTATTGTTCTAGCTATCTTTACTTCAAACAATTACCAAAGCCTACTTGGCCAAGTGGTTAAAACATTTAAAACTCAAGTCAAAGACCAGATTCAAACCTGGTAGGTGACGGTATTGCTTATTGAAAAAAAAACTTCAAACAATCCCTGCACTGTACTGTCACTGTGTGCACACATAATCACATATATTGTCTGGTATCAATATCATACCACTCAGGCAATCACAAAAGTCATTGATGGAAATGAAAACACCAGTTATTCTTACAGTGGCTCTATCTTTGGAGCTGGGAAATCCCCGCTATATTCAAAGGCTCTGTAAGGATGCCGGGAACTGGGACTCACCCCTTGGTACATTTCTGAGGTAGATGCTGATTCATAGCCAGTAAGGTGCATAATGTTCTCAATCTCTTTCACCACCTCACTCATCCACGGCCTATCTACGCCTGATTCCTCAACACATCTCATTGCCAGATCCACAAACTTTTCCAAACCTTGTAGCGTTGTTCCCAAAACAATGTTTGGATCCATCATCTCTTCAAGGCTGTACAAATCTTTTGTCTTATCCATTGCCCTCTTAACTTCTCTAACAATGTACCTCCCTCGCTCTATTGGCCTTCTTGCTGTTACCAACTCCAACATCATCACTCCAAAGCTATAAACATCACTCTTTTCCGTCAACTGCTGGGTCATGTAATACTCTGGATCCAAGTAGCCCTGCAATCAAAGAAAACCCGTCCTCAGTGCTGCATTTTTTAGTTCCCAAAATAACTGATATCTTCTTCAATACAAGTCCTTGCCTAGGGATTTGCCATGTGTATGTATTCCTTCATTCTCTTTTCTCCATTAAGAAATCATCCCCTGATTAATTCTGGGAATATAATAGCAGAACAAGCATTTGGGGGTCGCAAATTTCTCCTTGTAGAGGGCTTTTTTGGAGTAATAGATTTTCGCTATGCCTCAAACGAAATGTGATTAACACAAGAAGCTGTGGCATCCTAGTTCCTAAAATTCATAACAAGATAGAATCATCTCCTCTCAAACAGGGGGTTTAGAGGCACTGACCATTGTTCCTTTAACTTGAGTGGTGACATGATCCTTTTGAGAGTCACTCATGGGCTTGGAGAGCCCAAAATCAGCTACTTTTGCATTTAGACATTCATCCAATAAGATGTTGTTTGATTTGATATCTCTATGAATAATGGGAGGATCAGCAAGCTCATGCAGATAGGCCAGACCTCTGGCAGAACCAAGGGCTATTTTAAGTCTTCTCATCCAGTCCAAACTGACTCCAGAAGTTCCTGCATGGATAGTATGCAGATTATTGCACTTGGGAAAACTAAGTTAGGGGCTGGGCTTATTTTTTATCTTCTGTGAAGGGCAGAGTTTCTAAAAGGGGAAGCATTGACTTTAAGATTTTGATAAAGCCGGGTACACATTTCAATTATATTTTCATCGATCAAGAATCTTCTCTAACTTGTCTATAAATAATTGAATTACAAAAAACATACATCAGCTGAACACAATAGCATGCACTAAAGAATATGTGCAAGTAGAAGAAATCATTCTCCGTCAAGAAGATGAAGAAATGGAGTAAGATACCTGATAGACTTTCCCTCAAAGTTCCATGTGGAACATACTCATAAATCAGCATCTGTTCACCTTGCTCGAAACAAAAACCATAAAGGCTGACAAGATTCTTGTGATGGACTCTGGATAGAAGTTCAATCTCTGTTTTGAACTCAGCCCCACCCTGCATCGATCCTTGTTGGGCACGTTTGATAGCAATCAGTTCTCCAGATGCAAGAACTCCTCTATAAACCTGGTGCAGCATGGGACATGTGGAGTGGATTGCACAACCCCAGGGGAAATGGTTACATTAAATACAATCAGGGCTGGGATATCAGAATATCACCGAGAGCTAGAAGATAGATAAATATGCACAGTTCATTATGAGAAAGAAGGATATGGAGAAAAGTTAACCTTCCCATAACCCCCGGATCCAATATTGTTGGCTTCTGAAAAGTTGTTAGTGTATCTCCTAAGCTCTTCAAAAGAGAACCACCTTGCTCCTTTCAACTGAGGGCCTCCACCACTACCCTTGGCCATATCCCACTTTGCTGCATTTCCACGAAGAAAGCCAATAAATGAGGCCCTTAAGTTCCAGCCCATTAACTGAAAAATTCCAAATTACTTATCCTACCAAAAGGAGGCCTCTGTTCAGTTACTCTTTCTGCTTTCTTTTTATGGTGAAAAGCATAAACCCCTGCAAGGAATAATAATAGCAGAAGGACAGCACCACCAGCTGCTGCGCCAATGATAATGCCAACGTTTGATGACTTCTTTGATCTAGTAGGTACGTCTACATCAGCACCTATTGAGAGTGGCATTTGGAAAGTGAGAATCATAATTTGTAACAGAAAATGTCACAACACTCTTCTTTTTTCTGCTTTTAAGTGCATATGAGATTCAGAATTACCTGCAAAGTTCCCATAACTATCTCCAATGAAAAAGAAAGGTCCAAAAGAACGTGGAGGTTTATAAGTCTGGTTGCTAAGCAGATTCCCAATGCTAGAAACTCCTGTACGATTGAAACTATCTTGACCAGATGGAAAGAATTCTACCATGATCTTGAGGTACTCAGATGAACCCTTGGTTGGATTACTCAGACTCAGAGAAACTGAATCCACGGGAAATTTATGAAACAGAAAGGAATTCATGAGTGACTTCTCAAGATCTGTGTAGTAACTTGTGTTTTGCAAGTCCGAAAAAGTAGTAGCTCTGAAGTTTAAAGTGCCAGTGTATGGAACTGCACATTTACAATTGGGGCTGGAAATGTGGCCTAAACTGCAGACAAGAGGCACACAATTATGTGCTGGTGTTGTATAGACAGTATTGTTCACTGAATCTGTGCAGTAAGGCTTTTCTAGATTGGTTCCGTCACAAAATGGGTTGCCTGCAAGTCTGTAGACAAATTACTATTAGTCTATTATGAATTTGATAAAACTTGTAAACTTAGAGAATTTTCATACTTTAGTTATTCCAAACACTGAAATAGGAAATAACTCTTAACTGAATCTAGTATCTACATTCTAGGGCAGAACCAAAAGGTTAATCACTCCAGCGATCACACACCAACAAACCCTAATGGTTTGCTCTGATACCATGTTAACTTAGAGAATTGTTGTACTTCAGTATATTCACAAAACACATATTTATGTATACATTATAGGAAATAACTCCTAGATGAAATCATAATATATGTATTCCTATATTATACTTGCCTATTCTCTAACAAAGCTATACGAGAAAGATGTAATGGAGAGATAGAGATAGAGAGTAATTAAACTTCCAAAGTTTCCAGTTTGTCCAAAATTCAGAGTAGAAAAAGAAGTCAGGGAAGGGCAATGGATATACATTATCTGAAAATCATATCCCCCAGATCTTTCAGCAAAGGCTGAAATGTTGTTATCCTGCAAATCAATTAGTCGCAGTTGATTGCTACTTGTGGTTGATATATCAAAAGTTCCATTGAGATTGTTGTGACTCAATACCCTGTCCATTTCAGGTTAAAACAAAACGCTTAAAATCTTCAGCACCAATAAATGGATTCATATGACAAAATGTATTTAGGGTTATACTTGTCATGTTACTATTAGATTCATTAATATACAGCATGGAGTGTTGTGGTACTTCGAGATCAAGCTGATACTCACAAAGTTTGCAATGTAGGCAAGCTGGAGAGAGATCCAGGAACTTGGCCTTCAAGTTGTGTATTTTCCAATACCCTGCCACACAAAATTATAATAGAATGCAAATCTGGAAGGTCCCCTTTTTATTTCTGGAAGAGGAAGAGTGAGAGACATACAATGTTGTCAATGACTGCAATGATGAATACGAAGAGGGAACATATGACTCAGTGAAACTGTTATTGCTTATATCCCTGCAAATTGTCAAAAGATACGTATAGTTAAAGTACCAAATTGAATACAAGTGGCATAGAAAGATGACAATCAGAGCTTCTCTGTTTATGGCTAAATTATAACCTCCAACAAGACAAAAGTAAGAGCCCTCACTTTACTGATGGTAGTCATCTCATTGGTACTTACACATAGGTGAGGAGGTTCATTCCAGTAAGGTTGGGAAACAGGCCAGACAACCTATTGTTAGACAGATACCTGAAAATGGGTCATCAGAGCCATCTCTTAATGGTGCAAGGAATACATCCATAAGATTAATATTCATTATGTTTCTAACTTTCTATTGTTTGCTTAGTACTCACAGCTCACTAACAGTTGTAAGATTGTTGATGTTTGAAGGGACAGACCCAGTTAGCAAATTCCTATCAAGACGTCTGTATCATGCTAAGAATGTCAATACAAAATGCTCCATAGAAATCGCAGCCATAATACAAGCGTAAATAACAATTCATGTCTATAACAAAAATACTTACACCACCTCCAAAGTTTTCAATTGTCCTAGAGACTCAGGTATAGGACCAGAAAATTGGTTGTTCTCGAAAAGCCTGTCCAGGAAAAGTTATTCAAGAAGATGCAAAAATAATGCAGGTAAATAATGAGAATGTATTTACTGTATAATTTCTCAATTCTAAAGACAGTCAATGCATCCATCGAGAAAGCGAAAGATGTTGCCAAACAACCATATGTTTGTGATTGACAGTTGAGATATTCAAGCAGAACACAAAGGATACATATCTTGTTACAATTTAAAGGGTCCTCAACAACCAAAAAGAACCTAATTTGATTCTACAGATGAAGGAATAAGAAAAGATATGGGACATGTTTTTCCTTTACCACTATCATAGCTCACCATCTGTAGGTGGGCACTGGGCAGACACTGCCTAGATAATATCCATTAGTGTAAGAGAGAAACAGCATCTAATATTCTTATGGAAACTTACACATGTATCAGAATCATGTTTGAGCTAAACAGTTGAGGTGGGATTATACCAGAGAACTGATTGCTTCCAAAATGACTGTAGATAGCAGACGGAATCTTATTACAAATTTAAGCTAAAAAGAGCAAACTGAGAAAATAAAAGACAGAAGCATCAAGAGTAGTCCTGTCAAACCAAGAGTAATAGAATAGACTTATCAGCTAGTATGGAAAGATATTTGACATACAAATGCTTTGCTTTAACTAGCATATCAAGACCAAGAGTAGTCCCATCAGAGACAGGGATAGATCCGGTGAGCTGGTTGTCAGCCAGGTCCAGCCAGTAGAGATTAGATAGATTACCCATGGAAGGTGGGATTGGTCCACTAAATCCATTAGAATTCAGGGATCTGGAGATAATAAAGATGAAGAATTCCATTAATTATATGAGCCCTGACAAGCAACTGCAACACGCAAGGCAAGATTTAACAAACTATAAGGAGCATCTGATGGAAGATCTACAGGACCAATAATCAGCATATCAACAAACAGATAATTAAGCCAGGGTGTTAAGAGAATGAGCAAGTCACACTCCTTACAGAGTGAGTAGTTGCTGTAGAGATCCTATTGTGTTGGGAATGGGACCAGTGAAGCCACAACCAAGCAGAATTCTGTCATCCAGGAAAAATCATATCTCAAGTAGTGAGAACTGTGATGGCATCATCAAGTCAGGTGCCTGCTAATTATATTGAAAATAAGTATATCCTTACAAGTTCGTTAGCTTCTTCAAATTCCCTATCGATGGTGGCAATGGTCCTGTCAAACCCTTGTTAAAAGATAGATCCCTGTAAGAAGAAACTCAAAATAAGAAACTTAAACTCACTAAACATGTGCAATAAATACTCAGCTCTGTCCTTGTTTTTGTGATGATAATCGACGGTGTCAATCTATGAGACACTGAATTAAAACTGCAAAGCCAAAGCATGTGACTGTTCTCTTAAATACATGCATCATAATGCAGTGAACTATCAACATCATACAAGTAAGAAATTCTAGTAAGCGGGGGCAGAGCCACAATCCCTTTTTTTTCAATGGAGGCAATGATTAGATAATATCTAACAACAATAAAAGATAATATTTGAATTATAGCATGATTAAATTATAAATTTGTATTATTTAATTTTTTATAGGAGCTACACAAGAAGGGGTAGTTTTCCTATTTTCCCTTTAACCCCTCCCTTCCCACTCTCAGCGGATATTGAACCTGTGTAAATCTTAAACTCTTGGGGTGTTTCCAATGTTGCAAGGATACGGACATGCAATACAGGATACGATACGGACATCGTGACACATAATTTTTCAAAATATTAGGATACGATACATCAGGTGTGTGTATTACTCACTTGTCCTTCTATAACTAATTAATCAATTATAAATAATATATCAATTGATTAATTAGTTTTAATCTGGACCCTTTATAATGTACCATCCAATGGTTAAGATTGGTATTTAGTCAGCTTAAGGGGGACTTTTCACCCACTCCTATGAAGGCTATTGATAGTTTTTAATCAATTGTTTCCTATTTTATATTTACCAAATTTAACTTCAAAAACATAGAACAGGATTTGTGTAAGCATTGATGTCCAAAATGAACTATAAATGTGCCATTCAGTCATAAATCAATCCCATGCATAGAGCCCACTTGGTTGGCCCAGTAGTTTAGGAAACTCTTGCTCTCTTGTGAGACCTGGTTGAAATCTCGGATGGGTCACTTGCATGGGACAAGTGTAGGGACGGGGTAGGAGAAAATTAACTCCTCTTGTGTAATTCATTAATACAGGTAGGAGGCCTTGCCAAACCCTCACCTATCATGAGGTATAAAAAAAAAACCATGCATAAAAAAAGCAGCCATTA
>JAYMSY010000119.1:2500-15650 GCA_036897685.1 Monsonia emarginata | reverse complement strand
CGATTCGAACCCCCTTTACTTGTAGGAGTACGTCTTGGATCTGTCGATTATGTTATGGTCGGAGTCCTACTCATGGCGACTTGGTCGAATTGGGGGAAGCTGTAGGTAATGCAACTATGAATCTCACTCCGAGTTTGATCCTGGCTCAGTCAGTATTATAGACTCCTCTTTCGGGAAGTAGTATGCCCGGTTCAGCAGGTTATATCTAGACTGCTCTACTCTGCCATTCCATTCCCTCTTGGAGTTGAGAGGTTCACTATTTTCATTTTAAGATCATCACTCTGAAATAGTCCACTGACTAGGTCAACCCAGGAACTCCTTTCTTCTTGAAATTACTAAAGCTCTGCCAGCCAAGCCAGTAAAGAAGGAACTTTAGACTGGAATGGGCGTTAGGGCTTAAGGCTGCGAGGGACTCTCGTACGTGAAGGGGCATTAGACAAGAGTCTTTTCTTCTCCTCAACCTATGGTCTCGCTACATCCCTCCTCGGATAAGAATATTGTTGAACTTGTCACTTGCTGATCTGCACTTACCCAGGGATCTAGCATAGTTTGAGTCGGGCCCTTTAGTGCCAGAGTAGCTTAATGGTAATAAGGCCTATGTTCGCCTGCTGTCCCTTCTTACTAGGTTCTTCTGGAAAGGACGAAAACCTCGATGAAATCATTTGAGCTGCCGAGATCCTGGGTTTTCGACACTTGGTTAACCTAAGTAGTCGCCACTAGGCGAGACAAGCTACCTTTAGCTAGGATATTGTGAGTCCCTTTATTATTATTTGAAGCGTGATGCTTGCTAATCGTAGTCTTACAATTAGGAGATCTTGTGACTCATGTATATTCTTCTCCGAACCCTTTATCCATAGGACTTACTTCGTACCTTCTCCCCGAGGATAACTCTTGGGATATGTATTAGTAGATTAGTAGAGACCGTTTACTTGGTAGGACAGATAGGTAGCTTACGTTTACGTTACGGTATGAAATTGAATTCCCTGTGTATTAGGGGCGAGAACTAAGCTAGTGTTGAAATTGTTCTCAATAGGAGGTTGTGGTGAACGCCTGTTGTGTCTATCTGAAACCCTAGCCTAGCATGGGGTCCGACTGGTCCTCATGAAAATGATCACCTTCAGGGGGAAATCTTACAGTTGGTCTAGGGGTTGCGTGACTCATCCTATTAGGGCGCCGTGTGTCCCAGAAGTTTCCAGTTTTCCGTGCACTGACCCTATAGAATAAGGGGAACCATTTAACTGCCTAACTGAATCCTGTAAATCCTCTCCTCTCCTACAGGGCGCTTACCCAAGTCTTTCATTTCAGGATTTGTGAAAACTTATCAGAGAGTTGCTCTACTTTACCCTCGAGACTGTCTTCTCTTTGCTCGAATCCGCTAGAACGTAAGCGCTAGTTAAGTCTAGTCATCACTAGTCTCTCTGATCTGATTATATAGCTATCTAGACTTCGTCTTATTGGTAGAGGTTGAGCGCTTGCTAACTGAAGCATGTTGGATTTAGTTATACAATGAAACCTGCTTAATTGAATAATTTCATAGGACGAACTTTAGTGGTTCAGTCTTAGCGTAGTGCTTGCTAGTAGAACAACTCATTTTCATAGCTCGCCTTCTCTTCTTCAATTGAGAGTTTGATCTAGTCTAGCAATTCCTTAGTCCAACCTGATGATATCGTTGTGATTGAATTCCCTTACACTAACCATTTATTATCACTGGTACGGTAGGAAGCAACGTCGCTAAGACTATGGCTCAATAAAAGGAAGCTGATTGCAAAGCTAGTCTCAAATGATTCAAAGTCTCCCTTCTTGCGAGCTTGTGGAACTTCTACAATAGAAGTGCCCCTTATGGAAAGTATCCGCACAGCACAGTAGAAAAGATCATGAAATCTGATTTGCTTAAAGAGAATTTGCTTTCAATCAACGTAAGGGCCTTTTTCGAAAGAAGGATTCTTTACAGCCTATCTCTAATTAAGCAACTACTCCTACTGCCCCTAGTAAAAACTCAAAGACAAAGGAATCCCTAAGCTAATATAGAGCTGCAAACCTCACTTCGAAGAGAAAAATTCCAATGCATTTCTTATTCTACCATACAAAGCTATCATTCACTGAGAATCTGGGATTTAGCCCAAGATACCAGAAAAGTACTGATGTTAAAGTAAATATTTGTCAGATCAAAGGGCTATCATTAGCGCTAACGGGCAAATAAATTGCTTCGCTTAAAGCAAATAAACAAAGAATTAGCAATTGATTGATAATCAAAGAACTAAATACGTTCCCAATCCTCATTTGACCGCACCCGTTCGCCACTTTGTTCTCAACTCTTCCCACCTCCTGGCCTATTATAAGCTCGTCTGCACTAGATGGAGCAACGATCCACGAATTCTAAGAAGGACCTGGTGGTGGATTGAACCCCCCTCCCATTCCCCCCGACGCGGGAGAAAATTTAGCCACAGCCCGCTTTCGTCCAGAAATATATATCCGAGTCCAAATAAAATCTTGTACATCCCAATCAAAACGAGAAGTTTCAAAATGACATATCTATATCTCGTTTCATCAGTCTTTTTCGCCACAAAGGGGTTATGGGAGTCGAACCCAATTCAATTCTTGCGAAAACACAACATTTCTATTTTCTACGATCATTTCTGTTTCGCTGCTTTTCTACTTGGCTGTACGACATGAGTTTCCGTATACCAAAAAAAGGTCAAACCCCGCTGAAGCACTGGAAAAATGTTGACCAAGCGCTTTTCAAAAACCATTTGCTTGCAATGCCTTGAGTGGACAGGTCCAACAGTACGCCCACTAGATCCTTCATAGAGAACTGTGAAGAGAGTCTATAAATCAATGAACGAAGAACAGCTAATGAAGAACCGGTAAAAATGATATCATCCACATAGAGCAGAAGAATCACTATCTCAAAGGAGGATCGCCAGATAAACATCGAAGGATCAGCTCGACTACAGCTAAAACCCAATGCAACAAATGCAGAGCTAAAACTCTGAAATCAAGCTCGTGGAGCCTGTCGTAAACCATAAATCGAACGATGTAAATGTTTAGAACGAGCAGGGTCAACAAAGCCTGGTGGTTGAACCATAAATACTTATTCATTCAACTTACCATTAAAAAGGCATTTTTTACATCCACGAGTGACAGCAACAGACAAAACAATCCGTATAGTAGTAGCTTTCACTACAGTACTGAAAGTTTAGTCAAAATAAATACCTTCCTGCTGTGTGTAGCCTTTGGCCACTAGTCGCGCCTTATAGCGCTATAAGCACGCTCCAACATTTTGTAGACCCAGCGACATCCAACAACGTTCATAGAGGGTTCATATGTCACTAAATACCAAGTCTTATTCTGCAGAAGAGCGGTATAATCATCTTTCATAGCCGAAACCCATCTACTGTCCTTACTAGCTTCCTTAAAGGATGTAGGCTCATGTGAGGATGAGGAAGCTAACAAGGCTGCATATGGAAGGAGTGGAATGAAAGGAAATGAAAAAGAAGAGAGAAGGAACGAGCGTAATCTATGTAATATATGAAGCGAACGAGAAGCGAGTCTAGGAGTCTAGGAGTGGAAACGAATAAGAAGATTTTCATTTCCTTTCACAGCTCGTCACTAATACCCCTCCTTCTACTAGCCCGAAGGGAAATAGAAGAAAGAGTATAAAAGTGGAATATCATGAGTGTTCATAAAATGATTTTACTCTACACCCTCAATCCAGTATCTACTAATAAGCTAACTGGAAAGCTTCAAAGCGGTGAAGGAATCCAATTACAAACCTGAAAGGAGAGCCTTCTTAGCTCCAAAACGCTTTCACCTCCGAATCGAACCATAGATATCAACAGGTCCGAATGAGACTTTGTTGGATTGACCATGATTCTATATACATAGAATGCGATATCCCTATTTGACATATGAGGTTCGAAAGTCTCGTTTTTCATTACTGAGATTGGCCTTTTGATAAAGGCATCAGATCAGGAAAGAGGGGATGAATGAGACTGACTAAGACACCGACGGCCTTCTCTCACTTCGCTACGGGCCACCTATGCTTTGCCTTTCTATTATTCTCCTTGGGCGGAATCTCTCTATTGATGTGTAATTTACTGAACTTCCACATTTCCTAAGTGAAGCAGCTAGGCTCTTATGTTGTAGCCAGGAGCTCTTTTTAACACAAAAAGAAATAAGGCGCGAGCCGATGAGACGGTCAAGGCTTACAAAGAAGCTTAGAAAGAAGTGTCGTTGTTCGCCGCCATGGTTCTATGTTCAGGGCTCAGCTCATCTGGGATGAAGGGAATATATATATCTATATTATATGGTTTTCTTGATGACATGGCGGGCTCCAAGCTACACCCTTCTCTGCTACCAAATCATAGATCTTCCAGAGAAGACCAAAGCGAACTCGATTCCTCTCATAGACTGATGCAGAAAATAAGTCACTTAAGGAAAGATCCGGTGAATTCGCGACCCGTAAACCCTAATAGCCAATTGCAACCAAGACTTGCGAATACTCATGTTCTTTGGTACCCTGCTAAGGGTGGGTCAATCCTACTAAGAACCATGCTAAGGCTTCGGGCGAGCAAATGAACTAATGGGTGATAGGGGCGTATGAAAGTGACGGAAGACCTGTGTAAGGGCATGCGGAGTTGGAACCTCACTGGCTTTCTCTATTGCGGACATATTTTACTATTGCCGACACATTTGGACCATTTTGTCTTAGATAGCGCCGTGATATCAGGCATATTTCTTGCCTTGATTTTCGGCATGTCTCTGGGCATAATTTATCGTCTAATGCATGTATATATGTAGCAATTCTGATGTACAATTAGTAGAGCAGAATAAAACTTGTTTACATGGTATCAGAGCACACCCTGGTTCTTTCTTGTTTTTCATCTCCTTGGCCATGGAGTTCGGTCATTTAACATCATCTTTCAATCCTTTGTTCTATTTGCAACAAAGAATCAACCACATACCTCAAAGCTGCGCTCGAGTGATTTCATACCTCGAGTGCGATTGGCAGGAGCCGCAGCACTATTAATCGAGAGAGTAAATCATCAATCCAGTGATGTAAACGTAGGTCAATGCCGGAGGACCCAGCCCCGATTGCGTGACCTCAATGAAAATAGCAACCACAACAGCGTGTTGACAGAGTTCTCGACAGGTCCAAGGAAGCCAGCGAATCTTTCCGATGGAAGAGCCGATGGCGAATCCGACACCAAGCTGGTCGAAGACGAAGCCGCTGAGCTTGAAAAGCTTCCCGCGTGGATAGCTGCACAATACTCACAGCGCAAGTCGAAGAGGCAGAAGCTGGAGACTTGGAGGAGCCATCAAGCAGCAAACACCATGGCACCCGAAGTCTTCCCATCATCCATTTATGCTGCGACGAGTATGATTGGTAGAGAAGATAGTTCGGAGCGCCGCATGGAAGATAACAACAGACACCATGGAAGGAAAAATTGTGGACATGGTGTTTCAGCGGCGCATTATGTCAATCCAAATGGAGGTAGCAACCAAAATAAACCTAAAGCTCTAATGGGCTTTGTGGATGGTCCGTTGGCACATGGATTGTTAAATCAAAGGCAGCTTCTATGTCCTCTTGAGCCCAATGTCCAAAATCCACCTAATGGCCTTTTGAAATTTGTTGGCCAATCATCCTCACATGGGCCGGTTGCACATGGATTCATAAAGCAAGAACATTTTATTGAGCCTAATGCCAAAGTTTCACCTAATTTGGCACCTCAAAGCTCTTTTGGTCAAAATAAATCCTCTTGGATTATTGACAGTGGAGCCACAGATCATGTCACGGGTGATTGCAGCAATTTGCATAATTCCGAGCACATTTTTGATATGCCACCCGTTCAAATACCAAATGGAGATACAGTCAAAGTTAAAGCGGTTGGACAAGTGAAACTTAACTCTAAATTTACACTCGAAAGAGTCCTTGGAGTACCAAAGTTTCAATTCAATTTGATGTCAGTTAGTAAATTGACACGTGATCTTAACTCAGCCCTAATATTTTATCCGGATTTTTGTGTGATACAGGATTTATCGACGAGGAAGCTGATTGGAACGGGTAGGATGCGGAACGGACTTTATTACTTGGAACCGATGATGGTAGGGAAAACATTAATGGCTCAACGGCACAATGATGCAAGGTTATGGCATCATCGCTTAGGGCATATACCGATTGATCGTCTTCCTTTAGTTCCAAATTTGCCGCCAGTCACAAATAAGCACGAATCGTCACTATGTGATGCATGTTGCAGAGCAAGACAAACTCGGTTGGCTTTTCCATCTCGAGAAAATAAATCTACAACAATTTTTGAATTGATCCACTGCGACATTTGGGGGCCCTATCACACTCCTTCTCTCTCTGGTTGCCACTATTTTTTGTCGATTGTAGATGATTATAGTCGTGCTACATGGGTTTACTTGATGAAGCATAAATCTGAGACAAAAGATTTTTTGTTGCAGTTTTTTAATTGGGTCAAATGCCAGTTCAACACACAGGTCAAGATTTTGCGTACAGACGGAGGACTGGAATTCAGACATCACGAACTGCTGGTATACTATGCCGCATATGGAATGGAGTTTCAGAAAAGTTGCGTAGGAACTCCACAACAAAATGGCGTGGTAGAAAGGAAGCACCGTCATTTACTAGAAGTGGCTCGTGCACTTCGATTCCAAGCAAAACTCCCTATCAAGTTTTGGGGAGAATGTGTTCTCACAGCAGCTTACTTGATCAACAGAATGCCATTGTCTATTATTGGTAACAAGACACCGTTTGAGATGCTACTTGGAAAGAAGCCAACCTATGCACATTTACGGAGTTTTGGTTGTTTATGCTATGCTCACAAGCAAACTCGTGACAAGTTTGCCCCCAGGTCCAACCCTGGTATCTTTCTTGGATATCCACACGGGCAAAAGGGTTATCGTGTGTATGATTTGGAGACTAAAACAATACACGTCTCTCGTGATGTCCAGTTCTGGGAGGAGATTTTTCCTTGGAATCAGAATATTGACCCAGAAACTTCTATTAACCCCGTTTTTGCACCACCACCTCCAGGTAACAATTATGATCAGTTCTTTGATACATTATCACCTGGAGCGTCATCAAATGATCACTTGGTGGACCATCATTCTGACAATGAACCATCAACTCTTAATCAACCGGATCAGGAGAGCCCCCCAAGTCCTTCGGAAGATGAACCACTTCCAGAGAAACGTCATCGCACTATATCCAAAAGGTTGTCAGGTTACGACTATACTCTGCCTCCTTCCCTTTCCTTGCCTGAGTCCGTTCCGTATTCTGACGCTCCTTCATCTTCTAAGTAGTAGGCTAAAGCATTGTATATCACGAAGAATATCTTTTAGAACTTGGATGCTATTCCAACTGCGTTCCCTCTCATTATTGTCTTCTTACTAGTCTTATTAGGAGGAGTTCGAATCCACCTTATGTCCCTCTCTCCCGCCTTTCTTACTACCAAGAAATCCTACCTAGTAAGCCTTAGCCTATAGCCTCGGTTTAGCCAATTAGACGATCGGAATCGGAAATTCATCTTTTCATGATAGGAGTTGCATTATTGACTGTCTAGTCCTTCCTCTTTCTTGCTTTATTGAAGGAAGGGGATATCCTTTCTCTTATGATAAATGACTACCAGCTCAGCTCAGTCTTAGCTTCTATTCGAAATGCTTCTGGGTTTGATTGATTTTATTCACAGAAAGTGAGAGTAACTTAAACCCGTCTTACATGCAGATTAGATCGTAGATTCTGGGAAAGGTTGAGTATTCCAGCCTAGGTACTAGAACGTTCGATACCTCACGCCTTCAGCTCAAGCACTTAGTGATTAGACTACCTGGCTCAGGTTGGTAAACTTTGGGCGTGTCGGCAGGTATTCATTCTCTTATATAGTATCAGATTTCTTTATCTCTAAGTTCCGAACAAAGGATAGGGGCTTAAGTATGTAGCTGAGTTCCTAAACGTGAGAAGTGAATCGAGTGAAAGGATTTGGTTCTTCAATCACCATCAGGAGCTGGTGAAAAAATAGATTTATTTAATTCATAATTTGATTCTAACCAACCAGTATTTTATATCTCTCATCGACACATACCCTAACTTACCTTGGATGGATGCCCGGGAGAAGTCACTTACTTGAGAAACTATTGGAATACGATCACTAAACCACACGCACGTTTCGCTTAGTTCTAGAAAGCGTACCAAGTAGATAGAGCAAGTGAGGGACTCGATACGATTACCTATACCTATATATGAGTTGCTAAAGAGAAGGAGTAAATACTTAATTGTAAAAGAAAGATTATGAAAGATCTTCGGTGCTAAAGGAAAGAAGTGACTCTTGAAAATACGAGCATAGGGTTTCATCAATCAGGTTTAGAAGTAGAAAGAGTTCCTCTGGTTCGAATGCTAGTTGTAGAGGGAAGAAGAAAGCGGAATACAAGGTTGTCAAAGCAACCCACCACTAGGTTCGGTTCAGAAGGATCCTCAGTGCCTCACACTAAGGATGAGCTAGATACTTATACGACAGGTACATAAGTGGCCTAGTATGAAGACTCCACTCTGGAAAGCAAGGAATGGGCTTTCTCTCAAGGCAAGCAAGAATGAGTTGGAGTAAGTAAAGAAAACGGAGAAATAGAATGAGATTTACCTTATTCCCTATATTTGAGTTTTAAGACTACCAAATGTCATTACATAGAAGGAGAAGAGATGAAGGTAAGGTATGTTAGAATCTAATCTTTCAATCAAGTCTTTCTGCTCTCTATTCCAGTTCAGGTGAGTTAAGTAAGGTCAAGGTATCGAGCTAAGACTAAGGAAGGAAATCGCTGTCACTCAAGCATGTAATAACTTTTCCAATCCCATTACACGGTACAGAAGTTTTGTCACTTAACTCAATAAGGTTCTTAACGTGATGAGTTGCCAGACAAAGAGGTTTAGATCGGGATAGAATTGACTTAGGAAAGTCTTTAGGGTATCTTACAACCTTGAAAAAGAATCAAATGAGGGTACGAAGTACATAGATAGTAGTCTAAGCTTTGGTTTGGGCTCCACTCCACCCATTCCTCTTAAGAAGTGGCTGTAGTCAAACAATAGTAAGGAGAATTAGCTTAGTCTTCCGGTTCAGAAGTCTACTTAGTTTCACAAAATGCTTATTAATGAGATGAGTTGCTAAACGTAGGTGGTTCTTGTGCCCTTTCTTCCCCTTCGTTACCGTATTCATCGGTAAACTCACTCTAACTGGATACCAGATTGGATTGAGTAGAGGAGGCTTGTCTTTTTGGTGCTAGAGAAAGCGTCTGAGTTGATAGATTTAGCAGTTAGTGAAGCTGACTCTCCTTCAGTAAGGGCAGTCGGTACTTAATCTAACGAGTCTACTCAATAAAATCGCTTAGTAGACAGGCCAGGATAAGGCAACGAATAATATGAGTTCCTAAACACAGTAAAGTCGTAAGACAAAGAAAAGAATAGGTCTTTATAGTAATGAGTAGTAGATAAGCAAGGTAGAGAAAGGTATCATTTCTGAGTTAAGTTTCGCGATCTGGTACTTTTGTTGTTTAGAAGTCTAATTAGGTAGGCTCGTTAAACTTAGATTTGGCTTCTGGCTTTTCTCTTCCTTTCTTGAAGGCTGGAAGGCTTCTTGGAGTACCATTGGGGAAGGCAGCCTAGCCCATAGAGTTCCTTAACTTAGACTTAGGAAAGGGGTACTCACGAGTTATTTCAATTGAGCCTGTCTCCAACTACTTTGCATTTTTCTCTACATCTTTTTTGTTTTGTCGACTTTTGACATGCCTTGGCCCTTCTAGAGAAGGAAGGACTAAGACTAACTAACTAGAATAGAACTAGACCCACGAACTTGATTACAATAACTTTTACTAATCACAAGATCCAGATATCTCCTCTCGTCTAAGGTCTAAGGTCGAGTAATCTCATAGACCCAACTCATTACTTCGCTCCCATAGTCTATCAACCAACTCGTAATCGTTACACAAACATAATCCTTCTGTCGTTGCGATTGAATTCCCTCTTTAATACTATCGACGTTGTAACATACCTTCCTTAAGACCAATTCCATCCTACCTTGCACATGCGATCGAGGGAAAGAAAGAGCTTCCCAGTCTACAGACGAAGAGTCAGAGCTTACCTTCAATGGGCGTAGTCCTCGTAACATTTATATTCCAACCCCAACGTCTGCCAATCTTCTTGTCTGACGACAAAAGTCTATCTCTTGAGAACTGGCATATAAGCCAACTCCTTTGATTCTTGCTAAGAGGGTCTTCTATGCCATCTTTATTCTCTTCCTTGCTTCGAGTAGGAGGTCGAATAGTCGAAGAAGGGGACAGGTATTTGGATAAAAATACTATTGATTGATTAAGCGGTCTCAGTTGCTTTAGCAGCTACCTCTAGGCATCCACCCGCAAAGAGAAGAGCTGATTCTGCCTATCTATGAATCCTAACCTCCCGAGCAGCTTGCAATGGATCCTTCCCTTTCTGCTCTCTTTCCTTTGTAGGACTTCGGTAAAGGACTGACTGATAAAAGCACACTTAACTGCTGCAGGAAGTACCGATCGGAAAGGACTACCGACGGCATTTGTATAAACTTAGACACTTACCTCTAAGATAAGAGGAAATCCGCTCTTAACTTAACTCCAGAAGAAAGATTTAATTACTCCTTTATATCCACTCATAGTTCCACTCCTCTTGAGCTACTAACTCGGTAAAGGAAAAAGAGCTCTCAAGCACAGATAGTTCAAAGAGGGAAGTGGGAACCCGAATGAGGGATCCCCCTTACCTTAGGCTGCAAACTCTCGTCTTAAGAAGGAGATGGCGGAGGTTGAGATTTAGACACGAAGAGTCCTTTCATGGGGCTAGGCATTTAGAGTAGCCCTTCTTTTTGACTGCCATAGATCCTATTTCCAAGATCAAGGACTCAGTTAGTCTTATAGCATCCCAGTCTGATCAACTCAGAAGGACTGATTCAAATGAGAGAAGGATGTTGAAAGAAAGGTTTGACGCCCCGCTCAGATAGTCCCGATACTAATAGTTGAATTATAGGTTTTAGTGGCCCAAAGTTACCTTGTAAACAAAGCGCTTTCGTTCAGACTACCATTTCTCTTTTTTGTTCTTTCTAAACTTATCCTTTGCTTTCTACTTTCCTCGTCACTACGCCAAAAGGTATCTGCTCCTTCGGTTGAATGTTACCATACCAATATTTCAATCAATCAAGTTGTTCGCTCCTCTCTTACTTCTTTGACGCTTAAGAGGAAGGGCGGACCCCTTATACTAATTGACCGACCCACTTATGCAAATCAGTAAGGTATTAACCTTATACTATTAAATGTTCTAATTCCACTCCATTGTCAAACTTCTTTTTTCGTATATGTTAGTCAACATTTTGCTGCGTAGAATCAAATAAATAAAAAGAAATAAGGCTCAAGCTAGTCGCCTAAAGTCTAGTCTAGGGTGTGCTATTGGATTTCGATAGGTATTATCACATAGACCCTCATCAATACACCTGCCCGGCTTCTGATAAGATCAAGATGCTGAGGTCGTAATATACTAACAAAACAAGTTGAATAAGAACCTAGAAGAAATGGAAAAGAAAGAGTGATCTTCTTAGACAACGAATATGGTGGTTGAATAGGAGAACGATTATTATTAATAGGAGAACAATCACCTCTATCCAAGTATTTCTCGACCTTGTACAATGCATTTTTGAAAGAAAACATTTATAGATCCTATTTGTTAACGAGAATAAAACTTTAGGGATTTTAACCTGATCAGTCCATTCCGTGGATAGAACAAACAGGCGTTCCGTTCTTGTCCAACATTTGGTGCTGAGCCGGACTATTTATCGATCAGTGTGTAAGTACCCAGGAATACAGATCCTAATCAGCTATGAGAGGGAATTATACTGCCATTAAGGTCTTACCGAAAAATTCCATTCAACTGAAGAACGGGCATAGATATTGCTATCATGGGATTTTCCTAAAAACAGGGTGTTGTGAACCCCCTTCTGGTGCCACTTCCCGAATCTTTCTTCCACTCTAGTTGACTAGAGACTTACACCGGTTTTTTCTCTAAAGGGGAACATATATTAGGATGTACTTTTCCGAGAGTGCGCACACCTGCAAGCATCCCTTATCCAGCCGTTGGGCGGTTCACCCCCTTTATTTTTGCTCGGCCAAAGACCACCCTGGACTGTGCATTCGACTCAAGAGAAGAGAATCTTTCAGGTTTTTCCTGACAAACCTACATGGGCTTCTTCAACAAGAGTGGATTCTACCTCGTAAAAAGAGAAAGAAGCAGTTATGCCATTCGCCAGCTTCGCCCTAGTACTGGGATCAGGAACTCCTCTATCTATGCTAATGGTTCCGTTTTCATACTATATTCTACCCTCGACTCACTCATTCCCTTTCGAGCTAATGAGAGCTAATTGGCAAGAAGCAAGAACATTCTCAGCTAACCGCGAACAGAGTTCCGAGTCGCTTATTGGAATCAGAGACTTAGTCAACAAGCCATCCCCCCTTGTCTTGATTCTCCTCTTGTCTCTTCTTTGACCAGTGGCAATTGACTTATTTCATTTTTCCGGGTATTCCCACATTGGTCGAGAAATTCACATCATAGAGTTGCACCTACTATAGGCTAGCTCCAAGACGATCGATAGCGAAATGTGACGTAAAAGAGGTTCAATCGGTTGAATCGCTTCGTGTGCTTTTCTCGCTGACAAGTCCTTTCTTTCCTACCTTTTGATCCCAAGAAGTGGAAAGCAAATCAAGATTGGGCTATTCTGTAGCGTACTTTCTCGATCGAATTGCCATCAAATCGTAGACTCTTACACATCGTGAGAGCTAGTCATTGGCTTCGTTAGCCGACTATATTAAAAAAGACATTGGATATCTGCCCAGCTGAAAAATGCAGCAAGAAAACAAATAAGAAGAAAGAACTCCGCTACTCGGATAGGAGAAAGAGAACTACTAGGATAGCAACTAAAAACTAGCTACTAGCAGAGGTTCTGAAAGAAAGCTAGAAAGCAGGAGATATATTCTATACTACATGCAACTAGCAACAAAAAATAAAATAAATTCTCGATATAATACCATTCTTATATGGCCTAGCTTGCTCTAACCATAAAGGAATTATTAAACA
>JAYMSY010000118.1:0-15654 GCA_036897685.1 Monsonia emarginata | reverse complement strand
AGATATTTAGGTAGCGTTTGTTTAAGAGTGTGGGAATGGGAATGGTCAAATTTGTGTGTAATTTTGACACATTTTGATTTCCATTCCCATTCCCACACTCCCTAGGCAAAAAAAATTAGTGTCCTAGAATGGATGGAATGAGATTACCACCAATGAGGGAATGTGATTCCCCCATAAGAATCATAAAAATTTTGTTATCCTCCTTGTCTACGCACAAAGGCTCCTTATTCACACAAGGAGGATCATTCTCATTCCCATTCCCATTGGCCATTGCCACACTCGTAAACAAACGCTACCTTAATGTACTAGTGTTCTGGTTTAATGATACTTATTTGATAACCATAGGCTCTTTGGGAGTTTTTCTTCTACCAAGCAAGTTTGGGGATGGGTTATCATGTGAGCTGCTTAAGATTCTATCCAATACCCCTTTGATATGTTGTTTAACTCGTAACAATGTTACAGCCAGATTCCTTGTAGCCTATTGAAGATAAAAGAAATAACTCGTAAAGCCCAATGAATGTTTTTGTAGCTTACCCACCTTTTACTGATTTATGTTAAAGTTTAACCCTGTTTTCAAAAACTATCTCAAGTCTCTACTTGTTGTACTCTTGTCTATTTTCACCATTCTTAAGCCTTGGTCAACATTACTTATGCTTCTTATGGACAGGGTTCCGTAACACAAACAGCCAAATCTCTGCTGCGATCACAGCGAATGGAAAATATGTGGTGTCTGCCAGTGAGGATTCCTATGTGTATGTGTGGAAATACGAAGCTGATTCAAGGCCTAGCAGGAGCAAAGGTGTCACTGTCACACAGTCCTATGAACATTTCCATTGTCAAGATGTTTCTGTGGCCATTCCATGGTCTGGCATGAGTGATGCATTGTTGGGAGTGGATGACACATGTTTAGGAGAACGAACTGGGCTTGACAGCAACCTTGATGAAGCCTCCACAGCAAATCATCCTCCTACTCCGGTTGAAGATACTAGCGGGAACGAGAGTTCACGGTCAACGTCTAGGTGCACCAACAGCCCACTTCACGGGATCATTTCCAGCGCAACCAACAATTACTTCTTTGATAGAATCTCAGCAACTTGGCCAGAGGAGAAACTTGTTGTAGCAGGAAGGAACAGAAGCCCGCGTGTTAGCATGGATTACTCCAACGGCGTAAACCCAAACATGTCAGCCTGGGGTATGGTGATTGTGACTGCAGGCCTTCGGGGAGAAATTAGAACCTTCCAGAACTTCGGATTGCCTGTTCGAATTTAAGGGAGCAAAACAATGACGAAGAGCTTCTGCTGTGGCAAAATGTGTACAGAGGATCATACATTGGGTGAGCTTCTGCTGTGGCAAAATGTGTACAGAGAATCATACAAGTGAGTTCCATTTCTTGTTTCTTTGTGCTTGTGCCCATCTGATTCTGGGAACAGAGGGCCGATCCGGCTGAGCGTTGAGGGAAAAAAAAGATAGATTTGTTGGCAAAAGGGGGAAAATGTTATACCGATGAAGTTAGAAACCGATGGATTCGTGTAATCGGAAATTGTAGAGTTACGAGCATTGCGAAAGCTTAATGAATTAAACATAGAAATTCTTTTACGCGTCGATCACAATAATCTTGTTTTCCCAGGTAATGTGTTTGAAGATTGAATGCATTTCAAGAAGAGAAATGATTGATGTAGGTGTTGTTACTGTAAGTTCATTGATGTTAGTCGTTGGAGGAGAAATTGAATAGTTTGAAATGAGTTTGGTTTTGGAGGGAATTGATTCTAAATTCATATCTAATCATCCAATCTCTTGTTGACATAACGTTCAATAAGAAGATATGAATTCTGGCAAATTTGGGCAGATATGAGAGTAAGACGAGAGAGGGTTCATGTATGATTTTTACTCTTCTATATACTTACCCTCCATAATGGGTAGAAAAGAAAGAGAGTTGTAGAATCAGCTTGGACAGGCGGAACAACCCCATCGACGAGATAGATTCAACAAAAACAATATCTTTCAAGCTCATCCGTCCATTCGGTTAGATTGTTTTGTCTGTTCAACTGATCGGATGTCTATCTTATTTAAAAAAAAATACATTGACAAGTTGATTGGACTAACAGAATAGCCCAATCGACTACACGAATGCACTATCTACCATAGATAAGCCCATTGACAACACTGATTATAGCGCTAGCGCTCATAATAGTTTCTACCCCTCTCTCTCTCTCTCACTCTCCTCTTTCTTTGCCCCTTTATCTACTCTTCCATTTACCCATTGTGGATAATCTAATCATATTCTACCATAGATAAGTTCATTGCAAACACTAATTTTAGCGCTAGTGCTCATAATAGTTTCTACCATCTCACTCTGACCCTCCTTCTCTGGCCCTTGTCTACTCTTCCATTTACCCATGGTCTAATCATATTTCTTTGATGACCTGATTGTTACAGAACTTGGGATTTGTCAACTCTCAAAATCTGGTTAATATGGGCTTTTTAAGTTGGGCCAAAAGATTGGGCTCAGATTCAGTTTCCCAGCCCATCAATGAGTTGACTCTGGAGTCTGGATTGTGAAGCTTCTGGTAAATGGTATCCTCTAGAACAATCCATAGGAACCATAGCCAAACCCACAGGAATTGTATTGCATTTGCACCCATAACCCAGACCACTCCCTGTCCTTTTCAGACACTTCAGAACCAAACCCACAAAGGCCATGACTATTGGGAACTGAACATTATGATCAAAGGTACCAAAACATTACTAGGTGGAGAAAAAAAAAGATATTATGAAAATCTAAAACTCAAATTCTGATTGGCTAGCTTGAATTGATGTGGCATGGTCACATGCTGTTAATTATCCTATCCTACTCATATCCTAAACCTTCACTTGTCTTTCTCTTGTGACAAGGCTGGTCCAAAACCCACTATATATACATACACATCACTAATATCTATTCTCATCCTCCACTCTGTTGCTCCATTTTTGGTCACTCCAAAATCTTTTAGTGGATTTGAACTTGAAATAGAGGATTTGAATTGAAAAGAAAGACCCATTTCAAGTTTCTAAATGGCTCTCCAAGCTGCTGCTTCTCTGGTTCCCTCTGCTCTCTCCAATACCAGAGAGGTTTGTCTTCTTCTACTTCGTCCTCTCTTCTTCTCCTTCTATCAATTAGGGTTAACAATATGTTCTGTGATTGCAGGGAAGATGCCGTGTGTCTTTAAAGGATTCGAGTTTATTTGGAGTTTCTCTCTCGGACTATGTCAGAGCCGATTTCAGCTCCTCTGCATTGAGATGCAAGGTAACTGATGTACCATCATTTCTCTTTTAAATTGTTGGAATGCTCATAGTTTTGTAACCCCTGAGTCTCAAAACAAGTGTGGTCTGTGACTTTTAGCTTCCTTTAAATGGCCTTGTATCATTTTATGTCCTAATTTTCTGCTCCCTCGGTTTCAAAATAAGTGTTGCATTTGAATGCTTGCAAAAACGAAGGATTACAATTTTTGTGCTTGACTTTCCACTATTTTCCATAGCTTTAACTCACATGTGAAGCTGTGAAGGGATACGGTTAGTTATCTATAACAAATTCTCTAACTAAAATAGAAACGTGACATTTGTGGAATGACTGTGTTTATAAATGAGACACTTATTTTGTAACGGAGCGAATAACAAGTAGTAGTATACTTGGTGGTGTTTCATTCAAAATTAACTTTCTAACAGAGAAAAAAAGAAGTGGATGTTCTCTCTGTGACATCCAAATTAAGAAATTAGAACACTCCTTTTAGGATGGGGAGAGTAACACGTTCGATCAATGTGGTTTCTCTTGAGTTAACTGTTAACGTTCAGACCTTGTGGGGAATTAATAGTTAAGAACTCGGTTTTGTGTTATTACTTAATGTAATAGCAGCCTCCAGCCAGAGCTTAAGAACAATGGGTTGTTAGGCAGATTTGTTAGACCCTTGTACCGAGTTGAAATTGCATGTTGAAAGGATGGAGTTTCTCAAATTTGTTCTTCGGGATCAGATTAGACTTTCATCGCAAATAAATTGTTTATATAGCACTCAAATTTTACCATGGAAGAAAATTTTGACAATTGCCTGTTTTCTACTGAGAATGTGTGAAGGGTTATTGTTTAGGAGCTTAGCTTATTAACAATACTAACACATTTCATGTAATAGGCGGTTTGTATAAAACCTAGTAGTAGCACACAAGCTATGGTACATTAGTAAAACATTTACAGAACTTTTGGTGATGGGTGTTGTTGGTTTTGCTCAAGAGGATTGCATTTTCAGCTGAATTTGTAAGTGATACAAGTAGGTTTTGATTATTAGTGATACCCAAAGTGAGTTTGGTAGAAGCAGCTGACCCCAATAAACTCATAAGGTCAAACATGCACCACCAAATCCACAAGTCAAATATCCCAACAAATCCTTCAAAATCAACAACCCCATATATACTCTATATAAATATGAGTAAAGCAATAGAGGCAACACACCTTGAGATACTACTCCCAATGGCTCGCCTTCTTGTTCCATCACATCCCTCGTTGAGCACATCCCAGTTGAGCCTTGCTGGGGCCGCCCTTTTCCTGTGCGGCTTCACATTGTTCATGTGCGCTTCTCATTCACTTAAATGGCGTCGTCGCTGGAGGTCTTCCTACCACGATCCTGTAGTACAACACGCAATAGAACAACACGACAGTGAGTCCGAGGAGGATGTCTCTGTTTGGCAGAAGAACATACTCATGGGCGGCAAGAGCCAGCTACCAGATTTTTCAGGTGTCATCATCTATGACTCCAACGGACATGTTGTTGCTCCCACCAAACCTCCCCGTGCTTTACTTACTTGGAAGTAATGGGAATGTTATGTTCATTAGACCATGTTTCTAGTAATTTGCTTCTCTATGTATTATGTTCTGAAAGATATTACAAGTAACATCTGGAAATTCACAAGCAACTCTTGAGCATTTCCTTACTCATATAATTGAATGTCCTTGAGGTTTTTAGGTTCTGACTGGATCTTGAAAGCTTTTGGATCTACGAACCTGAGATTTTGTGAAGCATTATTTTTAGGAGCTTAGCTTATCAACACGACACTACTAACACATTTCATGTAATGGGCTGTGGGTATAAAACCTAGTAGCTCACAAGCTATTGTACATCAGTAACATATTTAGTTTATGCTCCCTCCGTTTTAAATAAGTGTCCCATTTCTATTTTAGGTAGTAAGTTTACCGTGGATTACCAATTGTATCCCTTCATAAGAGAGTTATATTGGAGATAAGGTGGTACATAAGGGGCAAATGATAGAAAATGAAGCAAAAATGAGAATCCATCCGTTTACACGTGGAAAATATTTTTCTTTTCTGTTTTCATATTTCCCTTTTCTATGGAAAAAAAGAGAAAACTTAGAAAATATGTTCACTTGTACAATTTTTTGTTTTTCTACTTTCATTTTTGTTCACAAACTAATTAATAAAAAATAAAAAAAATATAGAATTCTTATCAAATCAATTCATATAATAATAAATATGAAAATAATCAAAGTAGAATATTCAATTTTAATTAGTATGTATATACATATATTGAAAGAAACTAGTATATTTAATTAAAATCAATATATTTTGTCATTTAAAAGGTACATTTGTGGTGTACGAAGAGATTTCATGGTAAGATGTATTGAAAAACAAAGAAAAATGAGTCAAAATGAAAATTTTCATTTGGAAAACATCAAAATTTTATTTTTCATTTCTAGTGAAAATTCAGAAAAATGAAAAACAAGCTTTTCCAAAAAAAAAAATCATTTTTCCAAATTAAAAAAATGTGCAACTAAACGCGTTTTCCATTTTTCACTTTTCTTTGGAAAATATTTCCAAAACATGGAAAATTTTCCACAACTGAACGCACCCTTAATTTCTCCAAATAGTCAAATGGGACACTTATTTTGAAAGGGAGGGAGTAGAACTTTTGGTGATGGGTGTTGTTGGTTTTGATCAAGGGAATTGTATTTTCTGCTGCATTTGTTAGTGATACGTGTAAATTTTGATTGTAGAGGGCTTCAAGGCAAAGGTTTGGAGCTATCAGAGCTCAGACAACAGCAGCACCTGCAGCGAATACGGGCACCACAGATGGGAAGAAAACATTAAGAAAGGGTTGTGTTGTAGTAACTGGTGCATCATCTGGATTGGGTTTAGCCACAGCTAAGGCTTTGGCCGAAACTGGAAAATGGCACGTGATCATGGCCTGCAGGAACTTCCTTAAAGCCGAAAGAGCTGCAAAGTCCGCTGGCATGTCTAAGGAAAACTACACCGTCATGCACTTGGACCTCTCCTCTCTTGACAGTGTCCGCCAGTTTGTGGATAACTTCAGGAGATCAGAGAGACCACTCGACGTGTTGGTATGCAACGCTGCTATTTACCAACCAACCGCTAAAGAGCCCTCGTTCACTGCTGAAGGATTTGAGCTTAGTGTTGGAACCAATCATCTCGGTCACTTCCTCCTCTCCCGGTTGCTGCTCGAAGACTTGAACAAATCTGATTACCCTTCAAGGCGCCTCATCATTGTCGGTTCAATTACAGGTACTGATTGACTACTGAACTGTTTAGCAATTGTGAATCTCAAACTCGTCGCAATATTTGGTGTGCTGAATATGTGTCCTGTGAAATTAGGGAACACGAATACACTAGCTGGCAATGTACCTCCCAAGGCCAACCTTGGCGACCTGAGGGGACTTGCAGGAGGCTTAGACGGGCGAAACAGCTCAGCCATGATAGATGGCGGAGAGTTTGATGGTGCAAAAGCCTACAAGGACAGCAAAGTGTGCAACATGCTAACAATGCAAGAGTTCCACAGGCGCTACCACGAGGAAACCGGGGTCACATTCGCCTCCCTTTACCCGGGATGCATTGCAACAACTGGCCTGTTCAGGGAGCACATTCCCCTCTTCAGGCTTCTCTTCCCCCCATTCCAGAAGTACATTACCAAGGGTTACGTATCAGAAGAAGAGGCAGGGAAGAGGCTTGCTCAGGTACTAAAAACGCGCACAACAAAGAGAACTTTCTGAACTTGTTATATTATGCGTGTTTTACTTTTTTTGTGCTGCTGCTGCGTTTTGTCCGTAAATCCTCATGGCCTGCTTGTAAATATAAATGCAGGTTGTGAGTGAGCCAAGCTTGACGAAATCGGGTGTTTACTGGAGCTGGAACAAGAACTCTGCTTCATTTGAGAACGAACTGTCGCAGGAAGCGAGCGATGCAGAGAAGGCTCGCAAACTATGGGAAGTGAGTGAGAAATTGGTTGGTTTGGCTTAAATTGAAGAGCAGTGCATTGAAGTTCTTCTAGTCAGCTAATCTTTACTGCTAGAGATAATGAATGAATCATCGGAATGTTTGTACTTGTGTTGTAAGCAATTTCTTTCACTTTGTAAAGTAGGTGAGTTTTGTAGTTACAAGTAGAGCATTAAAATCACTCACTCCATTACAAATGGAACATTGCTGAGAATGAAACTAGTTGAAATTGGTTTGGGAATTGGGAAAATGTCTATTTCCATTGCCATAATGAGCCTTTGTCTCCTCTATGGTTTCTCTCTTCTCCTTTTGATACATTTACTTCTATAACAATTGA
The DNA here is from genome assembly GCA_036897685.1 of Monsonia emarginata. NCBI lineage: Eukaryota > Viridiplantae > Streptophyta > Magnoliopsida > Geraniales > Geraniaceae > Monsonia > Monsonia emarginata. Next base: position 8,050 of record JAYMSY010000118.1, on the reverse strand, counting down.
TTTTCACATCTTAACATCGATATATGTAAATGGAATTTTCAATCATGAGGATGGGTGTTAAAAGTCTGTCTTCTTCTGGCAATTTGTTAATTGCAAGTTCGACTCTTAGTGGAGAAACACTCGAGTGAGTAGAAATACTCTCGATTATGCATTGGTTTTGAGTTCGTTTCATAGCGGGGACACACCTAAGTATACAACTTTGGAGTATTATCATCAACAAAAATAAATATTCTCTATTAACTATGACTCTTAGACAGGCCCATTTAGGAAGTAGAATTAAAGACACTACAGTTCCTGAACTTTCAAGAATTCACACTACAGGTCCTTAAAATTTAAATAATACACAAAAGTTCTCGAAGATATATAAAGCTTTTGAAATTTAATACACTGTTTGTGACTCGGGCGATGCATGGACACAAGTTTACTAATATTTAAATTAAATGGTTATGTAAAACTTCATATAATATTTAACATTTCTATACTATTAGTTGACACCCATGCTGAATGAAGAGTCGACTCTGAAGAAAGACACCCATGCTGAATGAAGAATTGACTCTGAAGAAAGACACACATGCTGAAGGAAGAGCCAACCCTAAAGGAAGACACCCACGTTGAAGGAAGGGTCGACCTTGAAGGAAGACACCCACGTTGAAGGAAGGGCCGACCATGAAGGAAGACACCCATGTTGAGGGAAGGACCGACCCTGAAGGAAGACATCCATGCTAAAGCAATGGTCGACCCTGAAGGAAGACACATATGCTGAAGGAAAGAGCCGACCCTGAAGGAATACACTTATGCTGAAAGAAGAGTCGACCATGAAGGAAGACACCTATACTGAAGGAAAAAGCCAACCCTAAATGAAGATACCTATGTTGAAAGAAGAGTTGACCTTGAAGGAAGACACATATACTGAAGGAAAATCTGACCCTGAAGGAAGACACTCATGCTGAAGGATGAGTTGACCCTGAAGGAAGTCCACTTATGTTGAAGGAATGGAAGACCCTCAACCTAAAGGAAGAACATGTCGCCAGTATTGGTCATCGACGCCAAGGCTTAAACCAAGGTACAACGTCGACCGACTTCCGTACTCTCTTTCCCATGCACCGATCCTCATCCTTCTCCCCCTTACCTGTTATGGCCTCTCCTCCATGTAATAACAATGACTAACTTAACAAACTCAAGCTTATAAAAAAATATATTATTATGTTCTAACTCGCTCATTCACAAGTGAACCGTTAAGACTTGAACGTATACTTTTTATTGTAGATAGAAGATCCATTGGGCTTGTAGGAGACTATCGAAGGCACAATTTCTTGAGATTTGACTTGTAGGAGTAAGGAAAAGAGGGCCCACGAAGAAGAATTATAAAGCCCATAGAAAATAAATAAGAAGAAAATTGATTTTAAATGTCTTTGGATTTGAAGTCATACTCTTACAGGCGTATGCTCTGATATTGTATTATAAGACAAACTCAACTAAAAGGTCAAACATATAAATAAAAGACTAAATATAATATTATGTTATGACATTATTAGACCTTATTCTCTCTAATGTTCAAACGAATAGAAGATCAACCCAACTAGAAATGTAAGGGGATACTTAAAAATGTCTTTTAAATTTTATGTTCTAATTAGAAGGGGAAGAGCAAGAAGGGGGGAAGGGGTTATTAAGAAAGTGTGGTGTGTGTGAAGATAGAGTCATAGGAAGTGTACTAGTGTATGGTGAGGGTGAGAGTGAGAACATTTGTTTTCCTTTTAAAGTAACCTATACATACATATATAGTAGCTAGGCTGAGTAATTTTGATGTTGTTGTTGATGAGAGCAGTGCATATACATAGTGTATATGCATCATCTTCTCAATTTATGGGTTGCGCTTGCTTGTGTTTGACACATCACTTCATGTGTCCCTGAGCTCTATGTGCTAACAAGTACTGCCCACTACTAGTAATGTAGTAGTAGTAGTCAAGTAGTGGTTGATCAAAGCCTCACCCTCACTGCTGCTCAACTCAACTCTACTCTACTCCAAGTGGTCCTCCAATTTTCCCTCCCATATTCTTTAGCAGAACAAGAGAATAATTAATTGTAGCATTGCTACTTCTTTGGCGCAAACACACACTATATTATCTTGTAGACACATCATGTACTCTATTTCAATTATTTTATGCCCCAAGAAAAAGAGAGTGCAGTCAAGTCACTTATGTCATATGGCACCTAGTTATTCCCTCTTTAACACTACCTTTTATTTCTTTTAAATATTTTAGTATTGTTACAGATGTATTGGTACCGACCCTTTTATTCGAGTCCAAGACCGACGACGTTAAGAATCAGCTTGACACTCATGGTAGTCCACGACTCCAAGTTGTAAGTGTTGGTCTCGGTCAGGATATAGACGTTACTCTCAACCATTCCAGCCAAAGGCAAGGCCTACAAGAAGACAGCTGAACTTCTTCCGTAATGGGATCTAAATGTAAAGATGATCAGGGATCCCACAATGGGGTCTAGTTGTAGGAGCGACTAGGATTTCCTAGTATTATGAACCCACGATGGAAGAGCCCCTCATATATATAATCCTATGATGACTTGTACGACGACTCTAATCTCATTTTGACTACCCTACATCTTCATCTCTTAATCTTCACAAGATCCAAACAGAATGACACAACCAAATCAGTGACCGTACACCGAGTGAATACACACAACATTAGTCGCTACCCTCACCATCTCCTACACAACTAATACCTGGCAACAAGTACTATTGTTAAGGATTGATGTTAACCTATAGTAGTCGACCATCTGTTCCATAACCTTTAGATTATGAGTTTGGATATTTTCATCACTAAAAATCTACTTCCGCTAAAGATCCACTAATCATGTTGTCCTCTAAAAGAAATTACAGGTATATATGTCGGAGAGAATTGCCTCAAATTGTGCAATCCAAACTTCAAAAATAAAAAAAAAGTAGTTGGTATTATTGAGAAAGAGTGAGAGAGTGGTACGAGGAAGAGGAGGATGTCATGTGGAGAGTGGGGAAGTGTGATGGAGTGGAGGCAGGCGGCTTTTCTCCGTGTTCGACGCTTGTCTCTGTCTCCCTCTCCTGTCTCGACCTCCAATCCATTGTCGTCCGTACACTTGCGCAGCTCCTCCATCAATGTCACTTCATTTTCTTTTTCATTTTCTAACTAGAGCAGCACATTTGGAGCTTCATGTCTCCTTCTCTTCACAACCCAATTCTATATTTTTGTTTATGGATGGGGTAAGTTTGTTTTGGGGTTTTTTTTCTTTCATTCTTTTTGCCTATTCCATTTCCCAACTAAAATTATAGCTTTTATCTTCATGATACCTATAGCACTTTATAAAAATCAAGAGTTTTGGAATTAAAATCTTGATCCATGGATATATATTTCAGTAGGAACTAGGAGGGATGGTTAATTAAAAATGTCAAGCCCTGCTTGACTCTCGGGACGAAATTAAGACTCTGTTGTATTGGGGTGTGACAAAAATTGAGAATTATTCAAAATGACATGTACGTAATATCTCACAATCTAAAATGATTAGATTATAAATGTGTCAACTCAATGTGGCAAGTTTAATTAAGTAGGTCGAGTTAACAAGACGTACGTAAATATAAACCATTTAACATTAATGTACCACATTCAGTACGATGTGTATACAATCCATTTACATAACATGTTTAGCACAACGCGACTTAATACATTCATTTAACAAGAATAGATGTTACCATTTAACTCTTAATTGTGTGTATAATGCTAATCCATTAACTTAAACATGTCATTAGTAAAAACATGCAGAGTATATTGGTCGTGATTTACATGTTTAATGTCATACTTAACAAACTAAACACAAACACGATCAATTAACTAATTATCGCGTTTACACATGTATTAAACTTATACTTAATTAACTCGTTACGTATCATGTTCACATGTGATTCGCCAAATTTTGAACTCTACTCAAAATGTTGTATATTCTTGTCATATCACATATGTAAAAGCGAAAGGAAGACACAAGAAATGAAGAAAGCTAAGCACCGCCGTGACAAAAGCTCATTGAAATGTTGAATCATCTTTAGAGAGTTAATGTTAGTTGGGCACATGGTAGTACCAATACCATCATCACCATCTGCCAAGCCACACGTGGATCTCATCATTTTGGGTCCCCATTTCTGTGGTGATCGTCTTTTTCCTTGGTACATGCTCATATCACTTCTCATCTATTACGTATATTTACTCCTAACTTAAACCCTCTTACCAATTCAAACTCATATCGATCGCTTAAGAGCATATTTAATGAGAGTTTTTTGTGGTTGTCGCAGTCGTCTGTTGCGTGTTGTGGAAATTGGCTGTCGCGTGTGAGTCTAACAGTTGGGAGAAGAGTATTTCGCCAACAGCAGCGGTTGAGTCGGCAATCCGATATGTCAGATCGGCGACTCGACCACTTACAAATAGCTGTTTTTTATCCATTTTTTATGCAAAAAAAAATTTGTTGGGTCGGCAGCCCGACATGCAACAAAAAAAATATATTGAGTGGCCCCTCCGTAGGCCCCATAAAGAGTGAAGACAACCTATTGGTCTTGCCCTCATTTAAGTTTTTATTTGGATGAAACTCGACATTGACTCGTTGGGATCTTATCTTTGCAATTCATTAGATGTATGATTTTGATAATGTTCAGAGCATTCATATTGAGATGCAAATTCGACGGCGGATTTGCATCCCACTTTATTATTGTAAGGTGGTGATGCGAAACCAAGGAGAGACGAGGTGATGTGAGTCTTGAATCTTCATTTGGATCATCAACTTATCGGGAATGATATTCTCCCCCCACAAATTGACATTTTTTTGTGGAACCCTAATAGTTTTCACTTGCTCAAAACAAAAATATTAAAAAAATAAGAGTCGGGTCGGCGAATTAGCATGCCAATTCATCGAGACGACACTTTGGCATCTCTTCTCACATCTCTATCACTGTAAAAATGCGATAAGAGATGTGATAATTGATTGATACAATCGTCTAATTAAACATCAACGTTGTTTGTAATATATAATATATAGGTGATAAATATACAATAAGGATGTATACAAATGCACAATAATTATATTCTTACACTCTTAATGTAATTTTGTTCTCAAACTTCAAACGTGCCGTGCTAATTTTGTTCAAAAATTAAAAAATACTAGCATGAATTTGAACTTTTTTAGTGAGTATCATTATCATATTTAAAAATATCATGTCCTTTGTTTCTTTGATGGAAATTAGAGTTAAAATTTGAGAGATACATTATTTTTTGTTGTATGAGATGCACAAAGAGATTAATCCCCCAATCACCACTAAATTAGTGGTTAATTTGAGAAGAAATTAAAATTGGGCATTGCATTGTTAGGTGAATAGTAAATGTGAGGAAGGGAGTATGGTTTAGAATTAATGTGGATTAGACCAGACAGCAAAACTCAAAAAAGAGCTTAAAAAGGCCAATACTTTGTAAAACCCAAGTGAGGTAAAAGCTCATGAAAAGAGGACCCAAAATAGCAAAAGAGAGATGGTAACAAGGAAGTTGCTGAGGAGAGTTTTGCACCCAAAACAGGCCATTGATTCATGCTCATGGTGGTGGGGGCACTGTGGTGTGGACCTATCAAAATTGAAAGGCTTAGCTTAGAGTTAGAGGTAGATAGCTAGAGAGCTATTTTAATAAATAATAATAATAATATTGTGTATGGAGGAAGCAACATGTATTGTATATACACATACATACACTGTAAACCTAAACATCACCATTACTGGGTCTGGGTCTTGAGGTAAGTTTTCACTTTCCATTCTTAGATTGATATTATTCTCTACCCTTCTCTGGTAAAGGTATTGCCTCAGACTGTATTTAACATTTTGGTAATTTTTGGTACCTTTGATTTTGATGTGTAACTGTTCTCTCTCTCTCTCTCTATCATGATACCAACAAGAACCCACAACCAAACACCAAGTCCTCACATTCATTACTTTTCTTCATACCCTAACTCCTTCTCTCCAACACTCCCTACTATTTATTATATACCTCACTCACAAGTCACAACTCACAACACTCTTTCTCTTCTCTTTTCTCTCATCTTGTTGTGTTGTGTTTGGGTGTGTGTGTTTTAGCAACACTATCTATATGTTTGTGCCTTTATTCTAAGAGCTACCCAAGTGGGTCTTGTTTATTTATTTCAAAGGTCTTAACTTTCCTTTTCATTTTGAAGTTTTTCTTTATATATATTATAGACTTTGCTTTACCTTTTTCTTCCCCTTCATCCTAGGATGATGGGTGGATTGTGTGTGTTTTAGGGTTTCTTATGTTGCTCTCTTGCATGGGATTTGTATATATGATGAAGATCTTCAAGTGTTGTACACATAATCAAACAGTCATTGTTTGCAGATGGAGCATCATCAAGATTCACATGAATTTGGTTCCTAGGGCTTCCCTTTATGAGAATCTTGATGATGCTGCAGCAGCAATCAATGGCTAAATCTCAACCCTCCCTTCCACAACCTCATAGATCTTCCACCACCTTCAACCATTGAAGCTACCAAGGTAATATATATAACATAACAAACTCTATTTCCATTGTTTTGCAGTGTTTTTTTATGGGTAATAACAACAGACGTGGAACTTATGCTTATTACATGAACACTTCTCCGACATCTACTGGTTATTGTTTTGCAAATTAAAGCCCTCTTTTTGGGTCTTGGGTTGTTGGAAAATGAAAACCCTAGTTGATTTGTTCTGGATCAGAATGTTCCTTAACCCTAAAGCTGCTTTTTTACTATGTTGCAAATATTAGGGTTTTTGCTGTTGTTAATGTTGTCACTAACCCCCAAATATGTTGCTGCAGCTGTTGTGTGTTATTCAGTTTTGAGATAGTTTGAGGAGTGATGATGGATTTGGTGGTGTAGTGAGTTGGTTTTGTCTGTGTGTGTATTGATGATCAGATCAGACCACCTGGGCTCAGGTTATGTCTGTACTTTGCAAGTTTGTTTCAACTTTTTTCATGAGTGCCTTTTTGAATTATTGAGGTTGGTGTTAAGTGTAAATGCTAATGGCCACCATTTATTTCATGGACAACATAAAGCTCCTTGCACTTAGATCTCCATAGATCTTCAATCTCTTTTGGGACCTCCTGATTTTAGATCCACACCCAGCTTTTTCCAGATCATGTTTTCTTGTACATGATCTTGTGTTTGTGTTTGTGTCTGTGTGTCTGGTTTTGTTGTTCATAAAGATGTTGTATGTGTTGAGCACATAGTTTTTGGATAAGGGTTAGAGAAAATTAATAACAACAAAAAATTAACCAAAATCTTTGTTTGAGACATTGGACTTTGGAAGATGCTTAATGCTTGTGATGGTGTTATTAACTTATTATTAAAGGATTCTTCAGCTTTGTTCCAGAAATAAAGCTGTTTATGTATTTTAAAACTTTTTTTTGGGGTTTATAATTCCCTAGTACTATTTTGTTTTACAACTTTTGTTGGGTTTATAATTAATTCTCCATATTTTGTTTTTATATTGTAATTTGGGGAAACATGTATCATACATTATATATAGCTATTTAAGTTTAATTTTGTCTGAGAATCTCTTTTAACCTCTTTAATTATATATGTGATGGTTGTATGAAATGATCATTTCTGTATAATCCAAGAGTATTGGCATAATCTCTTCATTTCAGGAGCAACTGCTTGATCCAAAAATATTATGTTTGGGATGTTTGCATTTGGGCAGTTAGAGTAGCCACAATGATGCAGATTTATTGCGGCTATCTTGGATGAAATCGGAAACCTAACCTCTCCAACAATGGGAGGTTGTCATTTTGCACCTTAACGAGGTGCAATGCAGCTTGTGGAGCTGCAATTTTGTTACGTAAAAAATGGACAAAAAACACGTGAAATTTTGCCCATTTTAAGGTTGCAGCTGCCTTTTTTGCTACGCTGCTGACAGCTGAGCTCACAATGGTGGCAGTCGGCTGGGCCCGCCTCCAAAAACAGGAAGAAAACCACTATCCATGGAAC